>PNEQ01090104.1:0-16482 GCA_003012365.1 Medauroidea extradentata
TAATTGCCACTATAATATCACAACCTTTAGGAAGTAAGCTAAGATATTTTTGATTCTAATAAATTTTGAAACTGATTCATTTTCTGTGTCTTATCAGAATTTATGTTTTGTGTGGTAGTAGTTTACAGTAGAGTTTATGAGTGTCCTATAATCAGTTGTCACCATGATTAACACCTCACACTTTATACCACCCACACAATTAACCAAACAAAACACCCTGAGATTTAATACTGGTACTATACATCACAGTTGTACATACACTAATTAGTACACACTAGTTGTAAAACGTTACATTCTCCTGGGCCGATTCTGCCGCATGCTTCACCTAGCAAAATTCAGGGAACTCTCTCTAATCTGTACAAGACAACCTATAATCTATGTTCTTCTCCAAATTGGAAGCAGTTGCCTTGGCAACCAATCAACAAAAGAGGTATAAAACCTGCAATCTACTCAGAGAAACCTCTATGGAACAGATAATTACTTTATATCTAGTAAGTTAAGCTATCCTCATACTAGGTACAATCATATGGTAGTAAAACATTTTAAACAAGTATTTCAAATTTACATTAAAATTATTTAGCAGATGTTAGAATAAATTCAGAAAATATTTAAATAAACAACTATGCAAAACTTATATAATATTAGCATATTCATAAAATATTTGCAATACTTTCAAAGAAGAAAAGTTATAAGAGTGTTTTCAGAAATTCCATAACAATATTAAATAGCTTTTAGATAATTTAACGTCTATTACAAATAACTAGGAGTGAGAGATTTTCTTAATCTAACACAAAACAATAATAACATTAAATTAATTAAGTTGAACAAAAATTACTATAGTAGGGTGGGAACTGTCAAAACACTAAAACTTCTGATGCTTCCTATAATAGCAAAGTCTTTCTCGGTTAGTAATATCATTAAACATAAATAAACTTTAAAACCTGTGACGATCTCGTTACACCGCATCAGATTTTAAGAACACAAGCAAGTTCTTTGCCCCGGATGACCTTGAGCTTGTCACCAGAAAGGGAGTGTTTCCCAATGATTATATTACTGACTGGGAAAAACTTGATGAGCCTCAGCTACCTGCCGAAGAATACTTTTATAACCTGCTGACAGACTCTTAACATTACTGACACAGACTACGTACATGCACAGAAATTATGGTCAAAGTTCAACTGCCAGACTCTTGGGGAATACAGTGAACCTACTGCTTGGATTGTGTTAGGTACATCAGTGCGCCGAGCTTTTCGTTCGACGCAATATTGAAGAAGACCAAAGTCGAGCTGGAACTCATTACCGACTACGATATGTATCTCTTCATTGAACAAGGGATAAGGGGAGGCGTGGCTCAATGTGTGAAGAGGTATTGTGAAGCAAACAACAAGTATGAACCATCGACATACAATCCACTCCAACCATCGGTGTTTCTCCAATACGTGCATGCCAACAACCTTTACGGTTGGGCAATGTCGCTTCCCCTACCTAAAAGTGACTTTTATTGGGTTGACGGCGATGTTGATGTGTTGGCCATGCCTGATGATGGCAATATCGGGTGTATTATGGAGGTGAATGTGGAGTATCCTGAGGAGTTACACATCGATCATAGAGACCTGCCTTTCCTCCCTGTGAATGAGTGTCCTCCCGGATCAAAGCAAACAAAGTTGATGACTACATTAGAGAATAAGGAACATAACATTGTGCATAATGTTAACTTAAATCAGGCGATGGATAATGGACTCAAGGTAACAAAAATCCATAGAGTCTTGCAATTCGTGCAAGAGGCATGGTTGAAGCCCTACATCGACCTCAACACCGAGAAACATACTGCTTCTACAGCCGATTTTGAGAAAGATTTTTATAAATTAATGAACAATGCTACCTTCGGCAAATTACTGGAAAATAAATGGAAACATCAAGTAAGGGAAATGGTGTGTAAGGAGGCAAGAGTGAAGAAACTAATTGCTAAGCCTACCTTCAAGTGTCGCACAGTTTACTCTGAAAAACTATCTTTGATGAAGATGGAGAAGGAGGTAATAATGTTTGACAAGCCTATTTATGCTGGTTTCACACTTTATCGAGTTCTCCAAGACTCTCATGTATTGGGTTCCACTACGACGTAATGCAGGTTCGTTATGGTGACAAACTACAGCTGGCCTACATGGACACCGACTCCTTTATCTACCAGATCCAGACGGCTGATTTCTATAGTGACTTGGCAGCAGACCCCGCCTTCATGTCTGAGTTTGACACTGGCGCGTACCCTCCTACTCACCAATGCTACTCCCCCATCAACAAAAAAGTGGTGGGGAAGTTTAAGGATGAGTGTTGTGGAGAGATGTCTGATTCCGTAGGGCTGAGAGCAAAAATATATACCTATAGATGTGGTGGCAAAGTCTCCAAGAGAGCCAAGGGCGTGCAAAAGTGCGTGGTGAATAATAAACTAACTTCCGATGACTACAAGTCAATTTTGTTTGAGCAGACCCGTAAACATGCAGCCATACGTAGCATCCGGCCCCACCAGCACAATGTGTATACACTGAGTGCACCAACAAGCTGGCTCTGTCGTGGGAAGACTACAAACGAGCCATATGTGAGGACGGTATCTGCACACTTCCCTATGGTTACAATGGTGTCTGGTAAATAGTGTTCATGGTACATTGTATATAGATCTTCGTATTGTATATATTTTGTGTTTATGTGTTGTATGTATTTTGTGTTTATGTCTGTTGTTCCTTGGTGGGCTGTAAATTTCTGTGTTGGTATTTTTTTTTTTTTGTGTTTGTGCTCTGTAAATAATGGTTTGTGAGTTTCAGCGTTGTAAACCTGCCTACACTACTTCAAAACAGTAGTGTTGCCGGTCCCAAGCCCGGGTAAAAGGCGAGGGCAACAATAGGTACCTTATATAAGAGATGTGTCGACTCTTCCAGTACAGAAGCTTCCCATAATGAAGGCATCCGCAGAAGAGCAGCTTAGACCTGCGAGCCGAAATCCAGAGCCTTCGTGAAGTATTATTATTTTACTGTATATTTTAATTAATAAAAATTATTTTGAAAACTTAACATTGTGTGTGTTGAGAGACATTATTTCATATGCCTGTCATAACTTTTTTTAAAGAGCATCAGATGCAACAGGCCTTGTACACTTAATCAGTGATTACATAGAACACAATTACATTACTATAAAAGGTTTTAAAAATGAAATGAATATGATTGATGGTGGTGATATATAATACTTGTATATTTTGCCTGCTCTAGGTTAATATTTAAAAAAATAAAATTATTGGTGGTAGAGGCGAGAGTCCTGCCTATGGTACATTACACGCCGCCCTTAAACACACATGTATATGGGTGGAGTAGAATCAAGTGAGTAAATAGGAAAGAAAAATGATAGCTCAAACCCCCTGTTGGTCATTCCTAGAATTAAATATATGTGATTAATCGAATGAGCAGTTATCGACCAAGTCGATTATTTTGGCGGGAACTTTAAATATGGCGGGCTCCTTGTCATGTAAACAAATGACTGATGAAATTGGCGGGAGGAAAATCATTCCAAGATGGCGAATAGTTTAAAAAATAATTTTAGAATTTTTTTTAATTTTTGGAAGTTTTTTACATTTTGGGAAATTTTCGAAAATTTTTTAAGTGATGTAATACAAGATGGCCGCCGGAAACAAGATTGCGGAGAATCCTCAAATCCTCACCCGCAACCCGCTGCTCCAGTAGTCCCTACTTGTATCCACTGCAACTTTCTTAGCACTGACATTTGGAGCTAATTTTTTACTGATACTTGAAGATGTACAATTCACAGGAAGCGTTCCTTTTTCTCCTGCTTTGAAAGTTTCAACAGAATTGTTAGCCAACATTTTACGTACCTTTAACGTTTTAGAAGTAGCTATGTCAAAAGGGACAGAGTTATTTGATATATGAAGAATCAAGTTTTTTTTTTTCACAAACTGTAGTTTCCACTCGACTGTAAGTTTGTTTGGGAATCTTAAATGAACTCAGTGTTGATGCTTGTGGTTTCACAATTTTTCGCTGATCCTAAAAAAAATTAACAAAGCCTCCCATTGCTCTAACAACCTCTGTTGGCTTCTTCCGAGCGACAGCCACCTGGTACACAGGTGCTTCAAAATTTTTTTGGATTCTTGAGAATGTAGGTCCTGAAATTTCTTTAAGCTGTACTTTCTCTTGGCACTCCTTTCAAGGTAATGATAAATATCTATCAATTCTCAATATATATATATATGTGTGTGTGTGTGTGTGTAAGTGTGTGTAGGCAAGCAGTTCCTTTTTCTGCAGCTAGATTTATCAAATGACATAAACATACCATCACAATAAGACCTTCCTGTTTTTGTTTTAATACTGCTGCCACTCAATTTTATTACCTAACATTACAGCAGCATTATCAGCAGAGAAACTAATCATGTGTGCCACAGGTACTTTGAGCCGCTCAAATTCACTCAGCATCAATTCACTAATATTCTGGCCTGTAGAATCTCCTTGTAAAGCAGATAATGACAAAACACATGAAACAATGTTTTTTACACGTGTATCAAAGTACGTAACTACTATTGGATCGAATCTGAATCGTTGCTGCCATCTGTTGACAAAGAAAATGGTCCACTCTGCAAATAATGCACAATTCCTTCTCTTGCTTGCATGGCCATTTCCTCTACAATTCCTGTAGTTTTTGTCCTTCCACAAGCATACTTTTTCGCCTCCTCAGATTTTGGGAACATTTTGCGAAATAAATGTCCAGCATGGTCGGCTACACTTATGGGGAGGTTATGTTCAACCAGAAACGAGGTAAACAAACATTCAGCTCGTATGGTGCTATCTGAAGTTGAGCTGCTAACAAAGAAACTGTTTATTTTAGCACTGCATTCTTCGCACTTTAGGGCGCTTATGTGTTTCTGAGTTTTGCGTGTTTTAAAATGTCATACTTTTCTCTATGTGTAATGTTGATTTCTTACCGGAAAATACTACAAAATGCGTATTTGTTACCCTTGTTTGATTTTAAAATGAAAGAAAATTCCTTAGAATAAATGTCACGAAACACCTGAAAATAATGCTTTTCGCAATTATCACTTTTTCGCTTATGATGTATTATAAACAGCTGCAGTAGACCTCCGACGAAAAGAATAACGAATGCAATCTTCTGTTCTTGAAACACGTATCCATGCTACGAAAGCTAGTTTCCGTAAATGCAAACCAGTAAGAAGTAATTTTAAACGCTCGTTAATCCCGAAAAGAGCTATCTTAAACATCGAAGCTTATTTGCACGAACAAGCGAAACGTAAACGGTTGAACTTACCAGCCATTTTAAATAAAACAAGATTGTCGCTTTTACCCAACAGATGAGTACAAAGCGGCAGACAAAAGACTGCAGCTACCGTGAGTAGTTTTCAAAGTACAAGGATAACCTGCTAGGGGTAGTAAGGTTTACTTGCATCATGAACCTTGATCATGTGATCTTAGTTCGAGTTTACCCTATCAGGTTACGATTTGAAAGCCCCAATGGATTGCAAACAATGCGGAGTACTCTACTGTAACACAACGAACATTGCATCGCCCACAATTATCGTAAATTAAAACACATGTCCAGGTTGAGGGGTTGGATCAAAAACTGTGTCACTGCAATCATGACATTGTTGAAAAACATCTTCAAGAAGTGATTCAACAATATTTACACCTGCCATTGCTTTATAATTTTGCAACTCATCTTCCTCATCATCGCATACATTTTCTATCTCCGACACGTCACCACTATATATATTGCTTCGATACAATTTCCTTCGATATGGTCTAATTGCGGGGCAATCATGATAACAGGTAAACTGTATGTAAGGTAGTAGATAGGTTACGTATGTCCGGGAGCAGTGGGTTGTGGGTGCAGAGCTGTGTCAGCCATCTTGGATGATGTCACCACCGCCATCTTGGATGATGTCACCACCACCATCTTGGATGATGTCACCACCGCCATCTTGGATGATGTCACCACCGCCATCTTGGATGATGTCACCACCGCCATCTTGGATGATGTCACCACCGCCATCTTGGATGATGTCACCACCACCATCTTGGATGTCGTCACCACCGCCATCTTGGATGATCTCGCCACCGCCATCTTGTATTATGTCGCCGCCGCCATCTTGTATTATGTCATCGCCACCAACTTGGATGATGTCACCGTCACCATCTTTGATTACGTCACTTTCAAAAATCTCCAAAATTAAAAAAAATTTTAAAAATAATTTTAGGTACATCTGCTATTTTGGAATAATCCACCCTCTCATCAATTTTCAACAGTCATTTGTTTATGCAGACTGGAGCCAGCCATATTTATGTTTTAAATTCCCGCCAATTTTCAACACTCATTTGTTTACATATTCTGGAGCCCACCATATTAAATTTTTTTAAAAATTCCCACCAAATAATCTACTTGAACCACTCGTTCGATTAATCGATTATACTTAGTTCTAGCAATGACCACCAGGGGTTTGAGCAGCCATCTTTGTTTCTCACTTGTATCGACTCCACCAGTATACATATGTGCGTAAGGGTGGTGGATAATGTACTATAAGCGGGACTCTCGCCCCTATCACCAATATTTTTTTATGCTTACCTCCAGACATCTAGATTGACAAGTCTTGAGAAGTATAATACACAGAGCTGTATCACCGACATCAATCATAATTATTTCAATTTTGAAAACCTTTAACAGTAATGTAATTGTGTTCTATGTAAATACTGATTTGAGTGTGCAAGGACTGTTGCATCTGATGCTCTTTAAGAAAAGTTATGACAGGCAAATGAAATAATGTCTCGCAACACACATAAACTTAAGTTGAAAAAAAATCGTACATTTATTAGCATATATATATATATATATATATATATATATATATATATATATATATATATATATAAACACACAATATTTACACTTCATACAACAAAAATAAAAACACTATATACACTATTTACAACTATGGAAGAGGCTTGGCAGGTCCTCGCCCCACAAGTGTTCTGAGGAGGAAGAGAACTTCCTCCTGAAAGCGGGCAGTGGTGGTGTGGCGGATCCTCATCATCAGTGTCCTCCTCCTCCACCTCATGCACCATGGGTGCTACTGCCATAACGGGTCGTCCTGCTGCAGCTCCCTGTTTTGGAGAAAGCTAGGCAGAATTGGAGGGCCGCTTTGCTGTCCCAAAAACCCCGACGACCTGCACTTCGTCGTCGTTGTGGGAAACGTCAGCACCTTGCTGCCACAGGTGAATCAGAGGCGGCGGAGGTGGTACAGCCGATCCCTGACAGGTATATATATACCCCTGCCACGGTGACATTGTAGAGCTCGTCCAGTGCCGTCGTCCACGCTGTCCCATACAAGCTGGCGATTTTAATGCAAAATCGATCGTATGGCATTCCAAGAAGACAGATGATAGGGGAATTGAAGTTGAGTAATGTATACAACAGATCAAATTCAACAGTATGAACATTGAAGGTAATATATATATATATATATACACCTATGACTCAATTCATGGAGCTGACAACGTCGATTTAACTATTGTAGATGACAAAATGGAAGACAAAATTCAAAACTGGAGAATAGTAATCAGTAACAGTGACCATAATTACATAGATGGGAGATCGATGTGGAGATAGATATTATAATCAAAAAAGAGAGATTACATGTACAAGTGAAGGATTGGTTGAAGGTCAAAGAAAATATAAAATGGTCTTTAATTAAACCTAAGCCAGAATATATAGAAGAAACAATAGAAAATTTATACCATGAAATAGTAAAGACATGTGGAGGAATCAAAATCAAAAAATTTAAAAGAAGGGGCAAAATTTGGTGGTGGAACCAGGAATTAACAATCAAAAGAGAGGAATTAAGGAAACTAAGGAGAAAATACAGAACATGTTGTGATTGTAACGCTAAGGAAGAGGATAAACAGATATATAAAGAGAAAAGAAAAATTTGTAAAAAAGAAACTAAAAACAAAATGACACACAACTGGAAAGAATTCGTGGAAAAATAATGTAGCGTCAATCCCTGGAACGTCCCTGACAAAGTAGCTAGGGGAAAACTTGAAAGAGAAGACATAATTAGCACAATTAAGATAAACAATGAAGAAACAACCGGATTACAAGAAACCTACGAGGTATTATTAAATTGTCTCCTTCCAGATGGTAACGATATACCAAAAGTAAGAGAAGAGATCGCAATTAATGAAGAAGAGATTATAATATAAATGAGAGATCTTACAAAAGCAGTTAGAAGAATGGGTTATAAAAAAGCTCCGGGAAATGATTGCATTACAGCGGAGGTCATGACAAAGATATGGGAAGAGATAAAAAAAGAGATTAAGGAAATCATATATAAGTGTTACCAAAAAGGGATATTTCCCAAGAAATGGAAGGAGGCAATAGTAGTGTTCTTATACAAAGTCAATAATAAACCTAGAAATTCCCCTAGTTCTTATAGACCAATTTGCTTGATAAACGTATTGGGGAAGATATTAGAAAGATATGTACTAAATAATATACAAACAGAAGTAGATAAAATAATGAGTAACAGCCAACACTGTTTCAGAATTGGGAGGTCTACGGAAACTGCGATAAAAAATGTGAATGACATGATAGAAGATAGTGATGCAAAATATATAATAATGATATTAGTAGACATCAGAAATGCATATTCAATGCTTAGTTGGAATAAGGCAATCGAAAGCATTGGTAAATTGAATATAAAAAACAAGATAAAAGAATGTTAATTGACTACTTAAATACTAGAGAGGTGATTTACCAGAAAGGAAATATGTTGGTTAGAAAATAATTAAATAGTGGATGTCCGCAGGGATCCGTTCTTGGACCAGTTATGTGGAACATGGTTTTTAACTACTATCTCACACAGCATAGCGATTAAAATGTGAAAAAAAGTGGCATACGCTGATGACTGCATAATAATAGGTGGTAATTCAAGAAAGGCAATA
This sequence comes from Medauroidea extradentata, assembly GCA_003012365.1. Taxonomy (NCBI): domain Eukaryota; kingdom Metazoa; phylum Arthropoda; class Insecta; order Phasmatodea; family Phasmatidae; genus Medauroidea; species Medauroidea extradentata. The sequence continues at coordinate 9,003 of PNEQ01090104.1, forward strand.
GAAGAGAGTACTAACACAGAGATGGAAAAATTATGAAATTGGATGGAAGACAATAAATTAGAAATCTCAATCTCAAAAACAGAGGCAATTATAATAAAGGGTAAGCTGAAACGTGATCTGCTAGTTAAATATAAGGACAAATACATTAAAAGAAAAAAGGAAGTTAAGTATCTCGGTGTCCTTATTGACCAAAACAGAACATATATTTCTCACGTATTGAAATTAAACGATAAAATTAAAATAATGTTTCTCAAACTTAAAAAAAGCATCTAGAAGAATATACAACTCACGGAGAAGAATAAATTTATAATTCATGAAATGTTGTATAAGAACATCATCTCATATGCTAGTATAATATAGGTGAAAAGACTCGATGCCAATGATGTTAATTTAATAAGGAAGTTAAGAGCTGGTCAGAGAAGGGCACTTATGCTATTGAATAATACGCTTAAAACTATCTTACTCATCGGTGATTATGCTAAATAAAGTTCTTCCGACAGAGAACGAAATACATGCAAGAACAAAATTATACTATTTAAAGCATAAAGACCAAGAAATATGTTATGAAGGTACGAAATATTAGGTTTTTAAAGGGAAGGAAAGATATTGGTTGAAGTGAATGATGAAGGGATATATGGAATTAAGCAGGTAAAAAAAGAGTTAAGAAAAAGAACATAAAGAAATGGCTAAGAGAATGGAGAACTAGTGATCAAAGGTAAATAATAAAGAAATATATTTACATTGAAGAAGACAATTACAAGATAAATAATAAATTCAGCCAGGACACCAAAATAATACTAAGCAGACACGCTCAGATAAAAGCCTACCTTAAAAAGATTAATAAAATACAGGGCAGCGTATGCCAATGTGGAAAAGAAGTACAGGACATAGAACATATGATAGAAAGGTGTGAGCTAGTCAACCAGGAACCAGAAATATTAAAAGTTAAATTAATGAGGAAAGGTGAGACCTGGCCACCTACCAAGTATAAAATTTATAATAAAGACATTTATGAAGAAATGGACGACTTTTTTAAGAGCATAAATGTTTTAATAAAATTATTAAATGATGACTTGAATGGATAATTTTAATGTGTTAAGGCGGAATATGTTACAACCGTTTTAAAGTGTAATCTGAAAAGATAATTTTAACCTGTATGGCGGAATATGTTATGCCGTTTTAAAATGTGATAGTATGTGAATGTCTTATTATATGATGTATATGTAAATATTTTAATATAAAGGTGACATGTTTAACACCATTTTAATTTAAAAATTGTGATTGTTAATAATTTTTAGTATGAAGGTATCATTTTAAACATATATGTGAAGTAAATTATTTTAACAGAACATTTTATTTTAATGAGTGTATGCAATACAGGTTTCATATTTTATGCTATTGATGTCCACATGTCTTATAATATTTTATTGAAGTACTTAGGTTAAAGTGTAATAGCTGGATTTTTTCATTTAATCAAATCTATGGATGTACACAGAGATTATATAAGAAATTTTAATTTTGTATTAGAGATTTTAGGATTTTACAGCTATATGTTACTTTTTACTTTTTAAAATATGAATAGAATCGGGTTCTTTTTACTTATTATTATCTGGATATTTTAAACTTTTATGGGTTTTATATTTTTAAATTTTATTTTTTTTAGATTTTAATGTTTGTGTAATTGTATTGTTATTATAGCTATATAATTTAAAGCGTTTTATAGGAAATTTTATAAGTTTTAATATATATATGGGGGGCTACAAGTAGCGAATTGTCCGGTGGGGCGAGGCCGGTGGGGCGCCCCCTTGGGAGCCATAGGCCCTGGTAGCACCATGCTTGTCGGCAAGGCCCACCGAGAAGAGTGAAAATGTAATTATTTCTGTTTTCTTTTAATACGGTGGATTTTTAATGGAACTTTTATATTTTAATGTGTATAATTGTGTTGTCTACTGTAAATATTATTTTTAAATTTTAAATATTGTACAAGTATATATTCTAATCAATTGTAAATTGTAAATGTACAAGACAGGGGGCGGACTGGTCTTTGCCAGGTGGCAGCCTTCACATGGCTCCCTGCGTTATGCTGATAAAGCAAACTAATGCCACCGCCTGAATGTATATACAGAGCCTCCTGCCATTCCCAAGCCCAAAATTTTGTTCTATTGTTTTAATTGTACATAATCACGAATAATTTTTATTTTATTTATGAACTTGGCAGTGGTTAATGTAACAGCAAATTATAAATTATAAATAAAATAAGAAGGAAAATATAAGATATTTATAAATCAGAAGAAAGAAGAGTGATCAAGAAAGGAAAACCCCGAAGGGCCTTACGGCTAGGTAGGGTCATACTATATATTTACTTATTCCCTGTCCCATACATGTACTTTCGTCATCGTGTTCGTGCGCGAGTAGTTTGGTTAGGGTGCTGCTCCGTCGTTGACCTCAGTTAAACTGGGAAAATATCATCGTACAACCATGAAAATTGGCACAGTGATACATCAAGTGACAGTTAATAAGTGATATAATTTTCATTACAATCGGCCAATAACTTTTTAAAATATAATTTAATCTCAAAATTACATGTTAAAGTATATGAAAAACAAGTCTGAAGAAAAAAAATTCTAGTGAGTAAAATATTTATTTTAAATACAATGTGGTTTCAGAAAAGTGTTGTCAAAAGAAGAATCCAGGACATGATAACTAAGAAAATTAAAAAAAAAAATTATAAATTATAAAATACATAAAGATAAATAATTAATAAAAAGTAAAATATATACAATGGAAGAAAAATAATATAAACAGAAGAAACTACATTGTATTGACTATTAGCAGTCAAAATTTCAGCTTTGGGAGGTAGTGGTTTGGCAAATATTAATAACAATGCTTTAAATTGAATAGAAATAACCTCCATAACACAAGTAAACTGTATGAAGAATAAGGGGGACCACAACCCAACTGCAACTTGATGACCTACTTTTCGGACATTTAGCTCATCGAGTGGAAAATTACAGGGGTAGATTGGAAGCAGTAGACTGAAAGCTCGAATCTTACTACATCAAGAATAATAAAATCAACTGTCAGGAACACAGACACAAGAAATTATTAAAAATTATTAAAAAACACTTAAAAGGGGTGTAACTCGAAAACGGTAAGAGATGTCGAAAAATGGACAAAATTTTTGTGCCCCTTTCCCACACCTACCCTCCTATGTCCCTCAAAACTACTTTTTAAAATTATATAAAATTTTTTTTGCAAGCTCAGCAAAAAGATAAAAATTACAATAACTTCGGAACTAATCAAGATATTTGAATGCGGAAAAAAGCACTACAATCAGGAAGGAAAACTCTATAAATAAATCAAGAATAAATAAAATAAATGTTATTAAATAAAAATAAATGAAACAACTGAGGTCGGCGGCGGGGCGTCCCAGTTTCGAAATTAGACATTTGAATGATGGACGAATTTTTCAAACCTAAAGCAGGATCTTCATCGACACCAAAAACCAACACAAAAACAAACAACAATAACAACACTGAAGAAACCAGAAACATCAAGAACCATCACAGCACTAACTGGACAGGAGGAGAAAGAAGAAATCAAACCATTTAATAAATCCAGCAAGATACAACGTACACCACCTAAGAAATCAGATAAATTAATAACAATGGAAAACGAAGACATAAATACGTCAGAAGCAGAAAATGAAAAAAATAGAAGTAACAAGAACAAATGAAGATCAGTGAAGAGACTAGAATACAGAATTAGAAGAAGAAAAAAGAAGGGAAGAAAATAAAAGAAATGGGTCGACTCAAGTATAAAAATAATTGAAAGGAAAAAGAGCAAATTGAAAAAACATCACGAATATATAACCAAAGCAGTAGAAATAATAAAAGACATAGAAGCAGCATTCAGGGCCAAACAAAAAGGAACTCAAGGATTAATCACGGACAATGTCATGAAATTACAAGAAATAATTCTGGAACATAATAGCGAAATTAGTAGAAACTAAGGACAAATCGAAGGAATTCTGAAAGAACGTGAGGTAAACAAACAAACAAAAACTCAAACAAATCAAGAACCACAAAAGCAGACACCAATAAACAATGTATGGCAGCCAAAATCAAAGGAAACACCAATTAGGTTAATCATAAACCCGGAAGTAATTCAGAAAGATGGAAGCAGTGAGGTAACAAAAATTAACTAATAAATAAAATTAAACCAATAACAATCAAATAATAATAAGTACACAAGCAATACTTGTAGAAGTCCCTACAGAAGCTCAAGCAAGAAAACTGGAAGAAGAAATCAATAACAAGATAATACCATTAAAAACAAACAGAATACAGAAGAAAAAACTGAACATTATAATTTACGAAGTTCAGCAAGAAATAAAACAGGAAGAAATAATGGAAAATTTATATGAACAAAACATTGCAGAAATCGAAACTGAGGAAGAATAAAAAATACTGTAAATTAGTATTTGAAACAAAAGCCAAAAACAGGAAAAGAAATATCATAATTGAAGTTGGACCAATAGAATTAAAATATTTGATTAGTAAAAGTAGAATATATAATAACTAGGAAACACTTAAAATCAAGGAATTTCTATCGCCCATGAGGTGCAATAAATGTTGGCGTTATTAACATACAGAAAAAAGATGTAGAGAAAAGGAAGACACGTGCGTAAGACGTGGTACAACAGGACACAAACACTGGAATTGTGAAAAGGCAACACCTAACTGCTTAAACTGTGCAATGAATAAAAAGCAAAGTAATAAACACCAAGCCAACGATAATAACTTTCCACTAGGTATAATAGCAAAATAAAAGCTAAAAAAAGAAATAGAATATGGATAGTAATATTAAAATATTACAAGCAAATTGACAAAAATCCAGAGCAGCAACTTTAGATTTTAACAATAAAATATATAACAGAGGGATATATATATAGCAATACTACAGGAACCATATTTATACATGGACAAATATACCAACATAAATGCAAACTGGCAAGTAATACAAAATGTAGAGACAGAAAAATCATTAGTAATCACAGTAATACACAACAGATACAAGATCCTACAAATGAATCAACACAATATGGAAGAAATTATAGCAACTAAAATTTTAATCGGGAAAGACGAATACACAATAATATCAATGCATTTACCACCAAAAAAGGAAACCACACCTATATTAGAACACATACAAAAAATAATACAAGAAATAGGCAATAAAAAATTAATAATAGGAGGAGACTTTAACTCAAAATCGCATCTTTGGTATTCCAAAAATAACGACGAACACGGAGAAGAAATAGTAAATTTAATTAGAAACAACTGGAGCGTACACAACACAGAAGGAAACCTATTCACTTACGACTAAATTGACTGGCAAGAAAACATTGATATAACTCTAACAACAGAAGATATTAAAAAGAAAATAACTAATTGGCAAGTCAGTGAGAGCATAAGTGACCACAACACGATCTACTTCAACATAATACAAGATGAAGAGGAAACAACAAAACAGGATATTAGACTACACAAACAAATAAAAGATTGGGAACTAGCAAGAAACACCATAGTCAGTGAAATTAATAAAACACACGAATCAAATTTTACAACAGAACAAATAGAGGAACATATAAATAAAATACAGGAAATAATTAGGGAAACATGTAAACCAGAAAATATAAAAGAAATTCAAGATAGGAAAAAAAAATTGGTGGTGGAATAATGAATTAACAAATTATAGAAAAAAAGTAATCAGTTTAAATAGAAAATATATAAAATGTTGCCAATGTAGAGCTATGGAACAGTACAAAGAAGAATATAAACGTGAAAGGAATAATTATAAACTAAAGATAAAGGAAAACATGAGTAAAAAATGGGCGGAATTTATTAAAGAAGAAGCAAAAAATAATCCTTGGAACATACAGGATAAATTCGCAAGAGGAAAAATGAGCAGAAAACAACCCATATGTAGCATAAAAACTAATGACAAATACACATCAACAGACGAAACATATACAAAACTACTTAATGAATTACTACCCAATTAAGAAGAAGAAATATAAGAAACCGAAATAGAATACAACACGGAACCAGAAACAGAAGAAAAAATCACAACAGGAGAAATTAAAACAGCAATAGATCAAAGTAGTAATAAAAAAGCCCCAGGACTAGACCTAATAACAGTGGAAGTAATAAAAAAAATTTATGGGACACAATTAAACATGAGTTAAAAAAAAATTGACAATACATATAATAAAGGCATTTTCCCCAAAACATGGAAAGAAGGAAAAGTAATTTTTTATATAAAGGGAAAAATAATATTCAAACCTGAATACTATAGACCAATTTGTCTCCTCCCAGTATTAAGTAAAATTTATGAAAGAATAATGTTAACAAAAATTAAACCAAACATAGAAAAATATTTACATGAAAACCAGTTTGGATTCAGAGAAAAAAGATCGACCGAACAAGCAATAAATAAATTATTAAAAGAAGTAGAAAAACGAAAGAAAAATACATAATAGGAATTTCAATAGACATTACTAATGCTTTCTCAACATTCACATGGCAATCAATCAAGAAACAACTAAATAAAATCCAAATAAAGAATAAAATCAAAAACATTTTGTGGGATTATTTAGACAACCGAAAATTTATAATTTTGAAAGGAAAATTGAAAATTGAGAAAAGAAGTAATCACAACTGCCCACAGGGACCAGTCTTAGGACCTACACTTTGGTATTTAGTAATTAACGATTTTCTAACTGAGAATAATAATGAAAATATTATAGCATTCGCTGATGATTGTATAAATCTAGTCAAAGGAAATAATAGGAAAGAATTAGAAGAAAAAGCAAACAGAATATTAGAAAAAACACAAGAGTGGATGAAAACAAAAAATCTAAGATTATCAATTAACAAAAGAGTTGCAGTAATGTTAAAATGAAATCTTGACAAGACAACACCAGCAATCAAATAAAATAACAAATCAATAAAATTCAATAAGGAAATAATGTATTTAGGGATTAAATTAGATTACAAACTCACATTTTTACCACACATAAAATACACCACAGATAAAATAAAAGTAATATTCCTGAGATTACAACAGTAGATATGGAAATAAATAAAATACAGCAGGAACCATCAGATAATAATTTATAACGCATTATTTTTTTACATAATACAATATGCAAGTACCAGCTTTAACACAAGAATAGACAATTCACACATCAAGAGAACACTGAAAGTGGCACAGAGATATATATTACTTAAGGGTGTTCAAGTGGGGAAAAAACATAATTTTATATTTGTATGAAATAGTGTTAGTTTTGTACACATTACTTGAGAGAACATTAACATCTAACGGAAAAAAAATTAGCTCATCTAGTTTTCCCGTAATGGCACTTCAAAGTCAAAATTTGCGTATTTTTACTTCATACAAAACTTGAAAACCAGTA
>PNEQ01090105.1:0-13214 GCA_003012365.1 Medauroidea extradentata
CAGGGGCACAGGTATCCGTGATAGAGAAGTGTTTGATCGACGATGTAGCACCTTCAGGGCACGTGGGAAAGATGGCAGGCATAGCAGGTGTAACATTAGCAGAGAGTATGCGCGCGAAACGAGACAGCGAAACACAGGTACAGTCAACTGTAGGCAAGCACACCGCACGAGAGTCGAACAGAGACACGCGCGCAGGGACTAGCGGCGGTGCGCACAAAAGATTGTCGTCAAGGCGGCAAGGCGAGATGGGCGCGCATCGCAACAATCATAGCTACGTCTATCCAAGGTGTCCAGAAAAAGTTAAGTGGTACGACAACTAGTTTCGGATCAGCCTGGCATCGAACGCGGACAGGTCTCGTGAGTTGGAATGAGCGCCTACGAGCCTATAGACCCAGGTTAGGCAGGTGTAAGATAATCGGGAACAGATGTGTACAGTTTTATTTTGTATTTTCAGTGTTTTCAGCCAGGGTGTACAGTAATGTAATGTAGGATAGGCAGAACAGAACATAGTTGTAAGACTCCATTTTCTTCTCTAAAGTTACGTCTTGAGAGCAGCTGCATGTAGGAAGGCAGACATAGCAGGGGAAGATGATGCCGAGGCGAGTCTGTAGCACAGATGTCTGTAGGAACTGACCGTCGTTTGTCAGCCGTGTCAAGTGTCTTTTGTATAGGACCGCTAGCAGAGCGCACGCCAGGGGGTAGGTTACGTCCAGCTCGGACCCTGACAGCAGAGGAGTAGGGGATGGAGTTAGTTATTGCCGTCTTGGGTACTGCCACACATGTTAGGAAGCCCGTCTGGCCATTAGTGGACAATAGGAGTCATTTAGTCAGAAGTTTAAGAGGTTTGTTGCAGATGTGGGCTCTCCGACCAGTTCAACCCCACCCACAAAATGGCGTTAGACAGCCGCGAACTGACGTAATCTTGTAAACAGGCATGACCATCCATGGCAAAGTGAAAAAAAAAAGTTCAAGAAAGCAAATAAAGCTAAGAAGAGAGACATGGGGTTAGAATTAGGAAAATGACACCAATGTTGTAATTTCATCAATTTATTAGTATTTTCTGTTGTTAAATAACTTTCATAATAATTTGTACATATTTTTAAGGAAAATGTAGGGATGAGATGTATTTGTCGGCGGCTTGAGATCTTTTGCGCCCTTTCAACTACGTTTCAGGTCATAAAAGACCTCCCGAGGGTATTGTGACAGGCCCATATGGTCGCCACCCGATTTTGTATATTCAATAGTCATCAGTGTCAACCATCATAAATTAATGTGCAATTATAACTATGTCTTGTGACCATTCATTCTCCTCGTCATTGTATCACGATCACATTGCAATAGTTCTCATCGAAATACCATTACTACACCAAGTTTTATGTTAAAAATAAGAAATTGTATATATTTTGTCCTTGTGAAGACGAGGGAGAGACGAGCAAGTGCATAGTGTGTCTTGGGGCCTCACCCCACCCCGCTCAAACCACCTCCCTAGCTGGTCACGAGGGGAGGGGTCCAGCCAATGGCTTTGCTAGTTGTTACAGTATAATAGATATGTAGTAATTAAGAGATCAATAATGTGAACAAGTAAATGAACCATTTTATGTAAATGAATGTAAATAGTGACAAGAAATTAAGCAATGATTTAATAAATACGGTTCTGGCCGGAATTGTTGTCCTCGAGATGCGGGGCCATCGGGTGTAAGCTGACTCCTAATTGGCCCAAAAGGAACCGGAGCTTGCTGGCCAAGTGATGGGGGTTTTTTGGCGCAAATCAGAAAAGAAGCGAGCCGGCGTCGGTCCGGGACGGACGTTGTCAAGCGAGGAGGTCGTCGGCGAATCGCGGCGACGGTAGGGCAGAGTGCCACCGTCAGGCGTCGAAGCTAGGCGTCGAGACGCTCAGTATTGTGGGCCGAGGCGCCATCATTGTCGTTGTTTTGGGCGTCGGGACGACGAGTCACAAAGTACATCGAGGCGAGACACCTCTGGGTAGTAAGTGGAGAGAGACAGTGATTGCGCGGCATTTAATATTCCAATTAGTTGCCGGGGCTCCGTGCGCGCGACCGTATTGCTTCAGAGCCATACCGACAAATCGACATAAGTATCGGCCCGCCCCGAGAGGACAGCAACGACGTGCTACCCGGACAAAAAGACTTGCAACCTTTCATTATCTTGTAACATAGTATCCAGAACTTGCACACAGCAACAATAGACGACTAAACACCCGCAGAAACAGTTAATAAATAAAATTATATAAAAAAATAAAACAAACCGAACGTCGTAGAGTACTTTATCGGAAGGATGGTTTAGAGTCTGGGAGGTGGAGAGTGTGCGTACCTAGAGCTTGGATTAGACATTTGATTGCCCATGTGCATCGCTCAACTGGCCATTTTGGTGAAAAAAAAAAAAAAAACTTTCTGGTTACTACGCCTGAGCTACTATATGAGTAATATGGCAAGGACTGTGAGGCAGTGGGTTAGTTGTTGTGAGGTTTGCCAGAAGGCAAAGTTCCCAAATAGAAACTGGGAGGGGCCCTGGCAGGCAATCATCCCTGCAGGCCCACTGGAATTACTGGCTGTTGACTTATATGGGCCATTGCCCACATCAAGGGGAGGTGTCAAATTTCTTTTTGTTGTTCTTGATGTATTCATCAAATTCATTGTATGCTACCCACTGAAGAAGGCGACAGCTACAGCTTGCCTAAACCGCCTGGTTAAGGCTCATTTCCCTCAGTATGGTAAGCCTAGAGAGAGAGAGAGAGAGAGAGAGAGAGAAAGAGAGAGAGAGAAAGAGAGAGAGAGAAAGAGAGAGAGAAAGAGAGAAAGAGAGAAAGAGAGAGAGAGAAAGAGAGAGAGAGAAAGAGAGAGAGAGAAAGAGAGAGAGAGAAAGAGAGAGAGAGAAAGAGAGAGAGAGAAAGAGAGAGAGAGAGAGAGAGAGAGAGAGAGAGAGAGAGAGAGAGAGAGAGAGAGAGAGAGAGAGAGAGAGAGAGAGAGAGAGAGAGAGAGAGAGAGAGAGAAAGAGAGAGAGAGAGAGAGAGAGAGAGAAAGAGAGAGAGAGAGAGAGAGAGAGAGAAAGAGAGAGAGAGAAAGAGAGAGAAAGAGAGAGAGAGAGAGAGAGTGTGTGTGTGCGCGCACGCGCACGAGTTGCGTGACTGCAAGCTCAGTAGAAGTAAGACAAAGAAAGAGGATGGGCCGCGTTATCAGCACTACACATCAGCCAGGCGACCATTTGAAAGTAAACACAACTGGGCAACGGGTAAGAACAGCATAAGTGACTAAGTTTAGACTCGTTGACAGCGCCGTTTTTGCATTAACTCGACTCTTGCCGTGGCATGTTATTGTTAAAAGGGCACAAGTACCGAACATAGTCCAGCACAAAGGCTGTCTTCAAACTTCACTTGATTTTTTTTTCTCATTTTCGTGTTGCAAAGGATAGTACACCAGTCTGGCGACCTCCGAAAAAATGTTGCGTGTGACATTAGTTTAAGTTTGTTTTGACAAGAGTCTGCAAAACTTTTTAGGTTTATTTTTCCACTTAATGCTACGGACATCAAGACTACACGAGCGCGAGCAGGTATCCGTGCTTTGTTTTATTTTTTTTCGTGACATGGATTGGTGGTATCGATCGTTCGTAGGTGTGATTTTAATCAGAAGACGTCTGTCTATTGATACAAACTTAAAATTTAAGTTATTATTTGCCATTTTTCGTGTGAAACGATATGGATGTCAGACTATGTATTCGCGAGAAGACACTATTATAGGTGCCCGATGTTTATTTTTCTCTTTTTTTTTCTCCCGAACATGGGTCGGTCATATTTACCGTTCAGGGGTACCATTTTAATCGGAAGACGTCAGTCTTGTGATATAAAGTTATACCTTAATGACAACTTGTCTTACTTTCCCGCAAAACGCTACGAAAATCGAGATCCCATTGGATATACTTTGCGGAAAAAATGAAATTTTAAAATTTGGTAAAGGGGTTGGAGGCAGAATTGGCCTCAATCGATTTTACGAAGGTAGCGATTTTACGAATGTCATAAATGGAACCGTCAGTATTCGTAAAATCGAGGGTCTAGTGTAGATGTTTTACTTAGTTTAGGACTAATGAATTGTAATTTCTCTTATAGGCTAATAATTCCTTTTGTATTATAAATGAATATCTAACCAGTGAGCACCAATATTTAAACAGTGAATTTCAGTTAAGTCTATTTTCATTAATGTATAGATGTTTGTACCTCACAAGTACTGTGGAAATTTTCATTTAAAGATTTTTTTTTTGTGTGTTTAAGAAAAGAGACTCAAAACATGCTGGTGCTGCCAAAATGTAAATGTAAACCCTCCGCATGTACCGTTTTTTTGTTTAATTCCTTTAAGTTTCTGTAACTCAGTTTCATAATATTGTAAAATGTAATAATAAGTTTTAATATGTATGTTTAATTTCACGTAAGTTAGTTTTACAGTAAGGAAATATAATTAAGAGAGTTTCTAGCCGTGGACGCATTCATCCGCGAACCTGGGGGGGGCTAGCTCATTGGTGGCCATTTTTGGCTCGTTCCAGTCTTTCCTGTGTCGTCCATGAGTGTAGGTCGGTGTTGTAACGAGCACAAAGGGCGCTTCGCTGGACTCTGCCGGCATGAGTGTTGAGTTTGATAAGAGATAAATAGTTGTGAAAATATGACTCAAAATAATTTACAGTATAACTGAGTTATCTGCAGTTGCTACGTTATAAATTAATCGCGGGACTTTGTAGCCCACGTGGTACGCAGTCAGCAAAACGCGGGAACTCTCTTAATACCAATGGTGCAAAGGATTTATTTTGCAAAATAGGATGGTGGCTCACCGGGAAGTCTTTTGTTCTTTTTTTTTAATGTAACCGACCATGATGTGTAAACTGAACAGTGTGCGCTTCGGCAAAAGTTAACGAAATCTACCGACTCCATGGTACTCCTAAATGCATCCAATTTCACTTTCTGCGCTTCTCTCTCGTGCGCCCTGTTCCGCTCAAAGTCCTCACGCATCTTTCTGAAGAATTCCTCCCGGTCTCGCCTCATCTCCTCTCGAGCTGCATTAGCTACCTCTTCAGCTATTTGCCTGCTCTCCTTGCGTGTCTCACGGTTAAGCTCCCGAGCCTCACGTTGTAGCTACTGCATCATTTCCCGCGCTTTGGCACAAATTATGCACATGATCGCCTGAATGCTTAACGTCCCTGGTCCTTGCTAACTCCATGCTTTCATTCAACCCCTCCCCCCAAGACTATACAAACCGTCATTTATCGACAACGTACTGGTTGGATCACTATTATTTGACATCTCAATCTCTATTATCCGACAAAATAACCTGCTCCCTGACCAATTGGTGATTCTCACCCTGACCACTCATGACTGACAGCTTATTAAGCAAAAGCTAGCAAACAAATTTTGTCACCTGACCAACTGCAGGCAAACACACAAAGGAAATCATGAAATTACCGTGATTCTACTACACATTGCATACTATAAACTGCACGCCACGTGGTCTGCACGTGCTACCATGAAACAAGTGCGCAAATAAAACCACAAGAAAAATATTACGTACTCAGGGACACTGCGAATCTCTACGCTCATCACGCTACCGCTCACAACATCAAACAATAACATAAAACACAGCCCTTTAGTTGCCCGGTCATCTGCTCGGCTTACCTTGCACTGGACAATACACTACTGCTTTTCCTCACGTAGGCGGGATGGCGTTGGCTTCACAGCAAACTGCAATGCTCAAAATACGTGACTGGCCACGTGGCAAGGCTACCGGTACTCCACGGGCGGCGGCTGGCGGTGTATGACGGCCTCCTGGCTGCGAGATGGGTCCCCTAGGCCTGCGGTGCGCTCGTCAGGCGTGTGGACCGGTGCTCCACGGGCGTCATCTGGAAGTGGATGACGATCTCCTGGCCGCAAGGTGGGTCACCTTGGTCAGCGGCGCACTGGTCGGCCACGTGGTTCCGCACTGTTCCAAAACTCACTTTTCCTCTTACACGCCTCTCCACGGTACTGTGTTTCCCATCGAGGCCCCACGTTTCGGCGCAAATTTATGTGATGATACTTAAGCTCCAAATTACCACAAAAAACTGTTTTCATACGGTCTATTCAAACTACCATGGCATCACGTACAGTAGAGAGAGAACTCTCATCTCAGGGTATTTCAGGGGTACGAAGGCGTGCAAAAGCACGGAAATTGAATAGATCAGATTTCATATGAATGGCACATTTACTTAAGAGCAAAGCCTCATGGCGTTACAAACAAACAAAACAAAAAAAAAACACACTCCACCGGTTGGCAACTAATGCATATTATCACGACTTAGGAGATTTGCAAGTGTCGCAAATATAAGAGTTCCTTCAGGCCCGCGTACATCACGCCCATAAAGCCTCAGTAAACTCGTTCCCAAAATTACTGCCACACACAAATGACTACCAAAGACTTCCATCAAGCAGAAGATTGAAAGAAATAGAATGTAAATAAAGAAATATGAAGCTAATTCATCTTAGGCACATGGCCCTCGCCATCACGTAGTTCACCCACCCATGTGGGCGAACCCCTTATCTGGCGAGCGCAGGCGCGACACGTCTTCATCTCACAGTGGGTCAAGCAGAACTGAGGTGAGCCCAGGGTTCGTGCGGCTGACCAAAGGTGCCATAGCCTCCAACCCAGCGCACATATCCCTTCGGAACTCTTTTAATTACTATGCCGTATACAAGCGAGTCAGAACTCTCAAATTAAAATATACGACTCTTGGCAATATATACCTAATGAATACTATACATAAATTTCTAGATTAAGTTAAAAAGAACATGTTCACATGAAATTATACAATATATCAAAGGCTTCACTGGTGGAGTAATACAAATGCGGCCATCGCCGGAAACGTAGCAACGGGCATTTCCCAGAATTCAAGGCCCTTTGTCCAACCTCACGTGCTCCTCACCTGAGGCCATCCACAAAGATAAAAATTACACAAAACTTGACGCATGCTCGCAGCGTCTTGAGCTGTGAAGCCGCCGCCTCATCCTGTCCGTTCCATATTCCCGCACCTATTGTTAATCCTTTCAACCCTTATTACTCCCACACACTCTAACCTGACACCAAATATTTAATATAAAGCCTCCCTTCCTTAGTTATCCTTCATTCACAGAAACCCTGGCAAGGATATTCTAACGTATTTTTCTACGAAACGTTTTGCTGCCTATAGACACGTCACCCGCAGCACAGAGACTACAGAGGAGGGAAGGACCACCCCTTCGCGCCCGAGCCGTCTCTTCATTAGGTGAGCGGCCGGCCAATCACCACAGACCGCCCTGAGAAGGGTATAAAAGAGGGAGCACGAGCCACCGAACCCAGTCGCGATCACTCTCCACTCTGTAGCATTTCAGCTGCAACCAACCTACAGCTCCAGGCTTGGAAGACCAGCGACCGCCGGACCCCTTCCAGAAGAGCCAGCTGTCTCATCGCACAGTACAGTCGCGATCCACTCGCCGCTCAGTACAGTCTCACCAAAGAGCAGTTCGTCTCGAGTAGCGACCTGTTTACTATCTCTGAGCAGTACCCCTGCTTTCACTGAAGGTTCAGCTGCAGTAGATTTCTCTACCCTCATCACTGCCACAAGCTACAGCTCCAGGCCCGAAAAACCAGCGATCGCCGGATCCCTTCCAGAAGCGCCCATCACGACCATGAAAGCCTTCTATGCCAGCTGTCCAGCTTCGTCAACCAAGAGCCGCTTTACGAGGCGTCGTCACCTGCATCAACAACTCTCCCCACGGAAGCTAGTGCTCTTCGGTTCCTTCCTACACACCCTTCAGGCTTTTTAGGCACAGGATGTTTCAATTTCCATTGTTGGCGTATGCCAATAAACAATGCAGCACATCATTCCTTTCTTTTCTTCAATCACCATATACCTTTCCGTTGTTGACAAAACCATCCGACTGCAAGACACCTGGGACCCCTGCATCCCGTAGGATCGCAACGGGAGTTTGATATCGGGTCGTCATAATCATCCTATGACTGGCAGGAGGCGTAAGCCACGAGCCTTCCAGATTTTCTACATACGCCCTCTGGAGGTAGCACGAGTACATTGTGCTCTTTCCGAGCGGTTTTGGGTCTTGTTTTGACTGGGAGAGCTGAAAAGGCTTAGGGGCGTGCTGAGGCGCACTTCTAGCGCTCCTCTACAAGTCCGCCTGCCCAGCGCCAACAATAGTGCCGCCGCATTAAGGCTTTTCATGCCGCAACAGGCGATCCAACGGGATACCAGTTTCCAACAATCAACTAGCAGTATCATTCCATCTTTACCTGAGCCACAGTCAGGCTATGCCTAAGAGGTCAGGTAGGAAGTTGAGGGCCCGACAGGAGTTTGCCAAGTTGGTACAGAAGGCACTGGAGGTTAGGGATCCTAAGACAGGAGTTTATTGGATCCAGAGGGAGGTTTCCGCCGCCGCTCGACGAGGCACACCACTCAACGGCCACGCCACTGTCTGGCTCGCATTACAGTCCCCTGGTGGATCAGCCTTCCTTAGTACCCTCTCCTCAATACCCGTTTCCGTCTCAACCCCATCCTCGCCTTGTGGACTCCCATCCGATGGAACTCCTAACCTAGGCACTTCCGTGCTATCCTGTCCGAGGTATCAGCACCCCATTGTTGCCACTTCTTCCCTTCCACCTTCGGCTACACCTACTGTGGAAGAGCAACCACCAGTGCAGCGTTAGTTTCCCTCGCCGTAATAGCCTTTACGAGGTGGGGAGAGTCCGACGAGGAAGACGGCAGTCGACGCTTCGGGAGTGCATCCTGGGAGTGCAGCACGCCACCACCTAGCCATCGCGCCCTCGCCGACAGACTACCAGCATCAAGAGGTTTTGGCTCACCAACGTGACTTTCATCGCCGAAACCACGTCAAACTGAAACTGTGATATATGTCCTATGGCCTTTAAATTACATCAGTAAGTTATTTAGACAAAGTCCATGAAATACATATCTGAACAAAATGAGACTAGTCTGAACTCCCTACGACAATATTGACTGATCAATATTTATAAATTACTAATTATGAAAATTAAGCTAACACTAGCCCTATGTAGCTTATCGCAATAACATTGATTAGTTACAAATGAATTTGATTTAATTTTCATAGCTTCTTGCTTCGGGATGGCATTCCATAGCCTCGCAGGACTAAAGTTCATCCACAGATCTTGATATTAGAAATTATAGCTCAATAAATAAAGAAAATATTTAATTGAATAATGAAATCTCGGCAAGCAAACTACTCAGAAAGGTGGACAGACTCATCACTTTGACCGGGCAACTCATGAAATGAAGGGGCTTCGCTTCACACTGCACACAATATCAAACTAAACCAAAGTGACTGGTTGCTGCCTTAGTGAGTTGGGGGCTCTTATGTGTGGGCTGGCATTGTGGTCGGTGTTAGACTACACTAAGGTCTAGCAAACAACATCAAAATTGAAATGAAAAAGAAGGAAAACATGGCTGGTGAGGCCAGGTGAGTTTACAATATACAGTAAAACACCGCTCGTACGGTACTCGGTTCGTACGTACACTTCGCTCATACGTACAGATTTCTGCGAACAATGAAAAATAAAATGTAAAAAATAAAAATTTTAGTAATTAAAAACTAGTTGCAGAGATCTATTAAAACGTTGTTATAAGTCGCAACATGTATAAGCAATATAGGTGTAAGAGCTCTACCCTCAAATAATGTGTTCACGATGAAAACAGCAAAAATTCACTATAAAACGCTGCAGGGCACGAGGTAGGTTACTGACCTGCCGCCAGCTGTTTCTCAGAGCGGCATCAGATATATATTTTTTCTCTCTCTCTCTCTCTCTCTCTCTCTCTCTCTCTCTCTCTCTCTCTCTCTCACACTCTCTCTCTGGCGACGTCTGTGCTGCTCATCTTAGTTCATGCTCCGCCCATCGCTGCTGCTGCCAGGCCAGCCAATGTCGGCACTGGGTGGCCGTCACAAGTGAAAAAAAATTGGAACTCCGCCATTTTCCTTCTTTTCTCTCCCCTCGACGACACAAGTCTTTAGGGTACCATTCATCCTGAGGAATTACTTGCTATGTGTACATTTTCAATTTTTGCTTTTCTTCACGGATAGTGATTTGGATTTTGATTACAATTTCGAAGTGTAAAGTGTACACGTCAAAATACAGTAAAACCTCGTTATAACGACCCATTTTATAACATCCACCTGTCTATAACGACCCATTTTTGGGAAACCGTGATTTTTTAATTTTTTTTTATTTCAAATTTCAAGGAAATCTGCAAAAAATAGTTTTTGTGCACAGTATTGCATTTCTAGTGGCGAGAACTGTACTCCACTCCACGCGGCAAGCCTGCCGTAACGGTACTCTTTATCTTCCTTTCCCCTCACGTGAATACCTGGCGCGCTCGGCATTCTCCACTCTTTGTTCACATGCCAGTGTTCTCTCGCTTCCTGTTAGATACGCTACACTCTTTCTGTTTGCTCTATTATAACGACTTTATTGCGCGACTTTTGGATTTCTCTTGATTTTTTACAATTTATAGGACTTATTATGCTTTGATTTTCACGATTTCAATTTGGTAATTTATTTGAATTGAGTTTGTGAACGATTATTGACGACCCACGCAGTTCTTTTGGCTTTAGATTTGGTTACGATTATTAGGCTTTATTCTGTAAACGAATATTGACGACCCACGCAGTTTTTTTGGCTTTTGATTTGGTTACGATTATTAGGCTTGATTCTGTGAACGATTGTTGATGACTCGTACATTTTTTAAAACTTCATACGGACTTTCCATATTTCCATGAGTGAAAAGCGAGTCGGCTTGTTGCATCTGAAGTATGAAATAATCAAGGAAGTGGAATAGACACAGAAGCCGAAGTCAGAGATTGTGCGGGAGTTCGGCATCCCGACATTGTTTACTATCGTCCCTTTAATGTCAGACTTTCTTTTATTGTGTGTTTGTTTAGTGTCCCTTCAATGCAGTGATAATAGTAAACAAATGATCTGCCTAATTTATCACATTTGTTGGTGTGGTGGTACTCGTCCCCACCTTACCTCAAAAGTTATACAGTCTCTATACAGCTCACCACGGCATCACGTGCGGTAGAGTGAGACCTCTCTTCTCAGGGTTCACTAGTGGGTTCAAAGGCGTGCAAGCATGTCGTTAAATAAAAGAGTTAAATTTTAGGATGATGACATTTTATAGTGCAGAAGTTATTCAGACATTACAGAATCACTAAACAAAAACGCTCCACCGGTGGGCTACTCCTATAAATGGGTTGCTGCAGCTAGACCATTTTTAGAGTTACTTGTTACTGAAAGAGTTCCATCGGGCCCAAACGCCTTCTGAATTTGCACAAAGAAAATACTAAGCCATTTAAATTTAACTGAATCTACCGCAATTAATTAGCGGCTAACGTCGATAAAAGTAAAGCAGACCGAAAATTTAATTATGGCATCTCAAAGAAGCCAGTTACGCACCGCGTGTACTACCCAACCACGTGGGTGGGTCGGCGAACTTACGATCGCGGTCCCGACACGTCTTCATCGTGCAGCAGCTCAGGAAAGACTGGGGAGAGTCCAGGGCACGCGCGGCGGACCAAGGGTGCCATAGCCTCCAACCCAGCGCACACGTCCCTCCGGAACTCTTTTTAATTATAACTAATGACACGAGTTACGTAGAACCCTTAATTTAAATCCTATGACTTCTGGCGCTTAATACTTGATACATAAATTCTCACCTTACGTTAATTTTTTACAGGTTAGTCAAAAATTGAAGAAACAATAAAAGGCGCCGTTGGCGGAGTAATATATTTGCGGCCATCGCCGGAAACCTCGTGGCGCACAGGCGCCAGCCTGCCGCATGCCTGCTGCAATCCACAAGCCCAAACTGACACGAAAAATGAGAATATTAAATACGCCTTTTGGCTCACACATTACAACAATAAGTTACTTAGATAAAGTTCCTGAAATTTAAAGCTGAACAAAATGAGACTAGTCAGGAGTCTCTACGACAAAATTGACTTGATTGAAATAATTAAAATGATCAATTATTGAGTTTTAGCTAACACTAGCCCTAGGTAGCCCACCACAATAAATACAATTAATTCGTTACAAAAGTTTTACATTAAAATATGGCTTCCTTCTTCAGGATGCCATTCAGTAGCCTCGTAGGACTAAAGTTCATCAACAGATCTTGATGTTAGCAAAAATTATTACAATTAATTAATAAATTAAATTTATTCAAAATCAAATGATGGGACTTCGGCGAACAAACGATGTACTTGCACTCTGCAAGCCGGGCAGGCTCACCGCTCTGACCGAGCAACTTATGAAATGTGGGGCTTCACTTCACAATTGCACATGATTTATAGGGTCAAAAAAATATACGCGTGGGCTGGCATTATGGTCGGTGTTAGACTAACTCTGGGGTCACATAGACAACACTTAAGGTGGAAAAGAAAAAGAAATCACATGGCTGGTGAGGCCAGTTACTCTACAGTTGGATATTATATCTGGTAATTTTTTTACTAGTGTACTTGTAGTTTTTTCATGATTTTTTTCCTTGTGTACTCTTTAATAAATTTAAACGTTTGCTTGTACAACCGCCACGACTATGCTGTTAACTAATTAATAGTACACTTTTAGTAGAGTGGGCACCATGTCGCTACATTTTCTTTGTCCTGAACAAATATTTTACACATTGACATGTAATTTTAATATTTTAACTGAGCGATAACATTACGTCACAGTGCACACCCGCGATTATCTTTCAGTCGGTCTTAAGGCAGAGCAGGCTGACACGCTGAAGAGGACAGCTGCTGTGGTTGTGGTATTGATTGGTGCATGCGCGTGCAGCCATCTCCGGCACTCACCTCCCCCCCACATCATGGTGTTACAAGTTTTAGCCTGGAAGGGGGAAGATAAATAAGCCAGAGATGGAAGGTAACAAGAGTTTATTAGTATAGAGAACAAGGAAATACAGCAATACAGAAATAGAGGCGAGTGGAAGGGTTAGGGTAAGGCGAGACAGGAGATAGGTAAAGGATCGCTCTCCTTCCCTAAACCAACAGGAACTCACCGCTCGTACCGCCGTTGGAGCTAGTTCTCTAGCCAGAGGTCGCACCCAGACTCGAACCCAGAGTCCCCAGGTGCGGTCGCCGCCCGAGCAGAAGACTCTCTCGTCGACTA
>PNEQ01090105.1:13314-44231 GCA_003012365.1 Medauroidea extradentata
ATTGGCTCCCAGCTATGCCCAGAGGCGGAGCAATCCATGCTGAATCCAGGAGTTTGTAAGGTGTTGGGTAAGTGTTAAGACCCACTTAACTCCTCGAGTCATCGGATTCCTGGGATACCACTGTTGCCGCAATCCGCCACTTTTTGGTGACTTGTTGATTACCCAGCACCCACTTACTGCCGTCCTGCGACGCCACTGATGCCGCGGGGTTGTGCAATCGTCTTCCTACTCTTCCGCGACGCCACCGACGCCGCGGGATTGCGACACCGTAACAATGGTCTATCCTCCCGGCCGGCCGAGCGGCTGGCCGATGGCGATAACAAGCAAGCGGCGACACGGCACGTAACCTCACAGCGCGTGACTTTCTAAGCGTTTACGGCATAAAAGAAAAGCCCAAAGAGTAGAATACACTATCGCCTTTTCTCTAAAAGACGCCTGATCATAAATTTTGTTTATAGCTAAGTTTAAATGTAAGATTTATTATTGCATAAGATGAGTGAACATGGGCTTAGTGCAAAAACTGCCTATTTTGACATATAGACATTCCAAATGGGTGCGAAATCTTATAAGGACCCTAATCTCGGGAACCGTGAGGGGTCGTTATAAAGAGGTTTTACTGTATATTGGTTATATATAATTTCGTAATAGGCCAAATATAATCACGAGCCATTTATACACACTGTTTTAAGTTAGGCCTACACGCTACGTTGAGGCCAAGTATTTTTATAGTCATTTACAGTTAATTTTACTTGTTCGTGTTTTACGGACATTATTTTGCTCATAATTGCATTGGAAAATTTCACTAATCTATGTTTTATCACAGGAAGTAAGATAAAATTCTTTATTTTCTCACAAGAAAAATGTAAACGTATGTTGTATAGTGTTGTTCAAGAGACGTTGCGCTAGATGTTTTCGTTCATTTTAACTGACTTTGTAGTCTTTTTTGAAGAAATGAAGTATAATTTAAGTCAGAATATAGTATCGCACTATATAAACGGTAACTTAATGTATAAAAGAGACGTGAATACAACTTCTACCCCGTAAAGAGAAACCAACTTGCCTTGTTAATAATCGTGTACGTTTAGAAGTTACTGACGTACATTTCGGATATTATTTTGTTTATATTGCAGCATTCTATCAAAATGATTATTCTTTATCAACCAGAAACACTATTAAACATCTTATATGCCAGTGGCATAAGTAAACACGACCAATATTGCCCGCTGAGTTAATGGCGACGTTGCGTTCTTGTTTTTCGTCATTTTATTTACTCGTTTATTTTTTTACGCACAAATGGAGTATTAATTTACTCGGAATATTTTGGCATACTAAGATAATATGTGTAAGAACACCTGCTTTCGGATAAGTCTCTTTTAAAAGTGAATGTATCCTCCGAGACTTACTGGATCTCTCTCACGTCTGGGAGGTTAGGGAAGAAGGGGCGGCGTTGCTGTCAAGCCGAAATTTGGTCCTATCGGTTCGTACGGACAACTCGGTCGTACTGACAAATTTTAGGGAACTGTAGCATCCATAGAATCGGGGTTTGACTGTACCGATTCATGGATGGATGCAGCATCCTTCCATGTAATAGTCACCGAAAATAATAGTGATTTGAACAGAATGAAAATGGTTGCATGGGTAGCAATTATACAGCTAAGCTCACATAATTAATACACAAATTTCACTCTCCAGATAATGCAGTCAAAAAAAAATACAGTACGTATAGTATATTTGTCATTAAATTAGTAATTTTTAAGTGTGTCACCCCCAAAATTCACAAAAAATACTTGACCTATTGGCTGGCACAATGTTTTGGGTAACTAATGACTACAAGACCAATCCCCCAAAGAACAGCAATCTAACTCCAAAACTTCACTTGTTTTGCCTGTAAGCTACAAGTAATTTTCTCAAGCAAGAAACAGGTCAACATAACACTCACCTCCCTCTCTAAAGACGCAATCTGCTCTGCTAGTCTCAGATTCTCTCTGCGGCTGTGCATGAGGTCGGCATCTGCACGGTCTAACCGCTGCCGAAGAGCAGTTACCTCGGCCTGCAGTCGAGACACCTCCTGGCGAGCCTCACGTTCGGCACGCTCGGCTGCTAATCTGTTCGCTGCAAGCTCTTGCTCTACAGAGCCGCGCTCCACTGTTGCCTGCATCACCTCACTTTGAAGGCCAGCTGCAACGTAATTACTTATCATATCACAACACACACAGCACTCAACACAAACTGTATCTTGTGTGGCAGCTTATTAACACCATTATACGTAACATACATAAATTTAGTTACATTTTGTGTCTAAAACAAGAAAAAAATATCTTGTACAAATAAAAAATAAAAACATGGTGATGAAAATTGCTGTATACCGCACCCTTAAGCTATAAAATTTTAGTTCTGATTGAATTACATATTTTTCACGAACTACATATAAACTAAATTTGCACAGCTACCATTTATTGAACTGATCTTGCACACTCGTGATGTATACAAACAAATGAGCACTGCATAAGTTGATTCAATCACTTAAGCTTGAAAACACTCTTTTATTCTCCCAGTGACAGACAAAGACTAAACAACAGTCTCGTGAAACTTACAAATACAGGACAAAGTGATGCTTACTAATTTATTTAAACCCTTATCATTAATAAATTGAATATTGTGTACATGTAACCCACTAGCAACATGTTGAAACAGGTTGTACCCACTGTTATTAATGTAAAAGAATGTAAACATGTTTTGTATTGTTATATATTTGAATTAAAATAATTAACTATATAAAATTATGCAGTTTTTAAATAAAATTTGCTTGCAATTGTTTATCTTATCATTACTAGTCATATGCCTTATGGGTAGCATGTCACCTGTTTTTCGGAGTGCGCGAAATCGCAAAATTTTCGCAGAAATAAAATCTTTTTCGCGAAATTTGCTTATTTACAAAAAAATCACGAAAAAATAACTAAACGTTAAAATTTTTTTACAGTAATCAATTGGTGCAATATATATTCACCTTCAGTTCAATAATCATATTTGCGTTGCCTATTGATAATTTCTATCAAAGTTTGGTAAAGCGTCGGCGACAAATGAAAATGGAAAGGGATACAGAAAGTGATGCTCTGCTCAGGGTTGCCAACTTAGCAACTTTGTTGCTATATTTTGCAATTTTTCAAAATGCTTGGAGACACTGTTTTCTCTTTAGCAACTAGTGACTTCCAGAGACTTAAGTTTTGGAATGGTGATGTTTGAACGCCTTTTCGAAATGTAAATTGTCTTTATTTAAATATTTCCACGCAATATTTTTTTTTAAACAAGCAAAGTTTTGGATGGTTGGAATGGGAGTCAGGAAATACCCTGTTTAATTAGGCCATACTCCAGAATCAAACTTTGGGGATTCACTAATTTAAGCAATTGGCTCATTCAGTATTAGTTTTTCCTCGCTCTTTAGTCACTGACAAAAGTGCTGGATGTAGGATGTGGTGTATTTTTGTATTATGTGAACTTAAATACATTTTGGAGGTCATGGACTTTTTGAGTGAACACATAAAACTAAATTGTGATTAATTTGCGTGTGTTGTATTATAATTTTTTTTTTTTTTATGAATATACCATTAAAGAAGAAAGTTTATGGGCAAAGATTCGGTACAGAGTGCCTATCTAACGATGATATTAAAGGATTGCTCTGACCTGCAGGTGATTTAACAAAAGCATTTTGTTCATATTGCCGAGTTGAAATTAATGAAAAGTTGAGCGACATTAGAAAACATTGGGAGACACAAAAACCCAAAAAATCGTCAGAACTTTTTTTGTTCACCTCAGCAAAATGTTTCGATTTTAAGGCACTGGATGCTAGAGCACACATTTTGACTCGCAAAGCTGAAGGTACTCACTCATTATTCGTAGCAGAACACTGTTCTCTAAACAGCTGACCATCTGGTGAAATAATGTAAAAAAATCTTTACCGATTCAAAAATTACATCTATGTACTCTCAGTTTAGGTCGCACTAAGTGCACTGAAATTATGAATGAAATTTTAAGACTAAACTCTTTGGAATTGTTCATACAAGATGTAGCTAATGAAAAATACTATATAATTCTAGATGAATCTACGGACATAAGTGTTACTACGCAGTTGGGAGTAGTTGTGCATTATTTTAATGATGTTTTGCGAAAGGTAGTATCTACATTACATGCTATTGTCTCTCAGGATTCTAGATTGGCAGACTTAATCAAAGAATCAGGGCTACAAACAGAAACAATGCCTCTGTTATGACAGGAATTATCGGTTATAGGTGATTCGGAATAAAGTGAATACTCAGAAAAGCCCTGATTAATTTCTATGTTCTGCCAGTTTATGTCTTTCCGCTGTATGTAAACTTGAACATTGCCACATGCTTTTATTTACATAGGCTTGTACAATGTTTACATTTACGTTAAACTGCTCCGATAAATTTGAGCTACAATATGTACTCATTAAATGCATGGGTGTTAAATATATATGCTATACTCAGTAGTAATCTTAGTTATAAATACATGCGAGTAAACGTCTCATAACACTGGTTTCTCTGTATATACTCTAACGGCGCTATTACCGTTACGAATCTCGTAAATGCATGCACAGTATATTCAAACTTTTAAATTAAAACCGCCACTAAAAACACACACGACACACGCAACTCCAGAATTCAAGTTCTGTTCAGCATACTGCAATGAACGACGACGACGCACGTAAAGAGAAACAATAAATAACACATTTCCTTAATGTGTGAAACAGGGGAAAAAATGCTGTTTATATTTCCAGATACTCAGGCTTGCGATCATAAAACATAACAACTTACATTACTAATGACTTCACATCTTTTAGCAATGATACAGTAGAACTCCGATTTAACGAACTCGAGAATAACGAAAACAGCGATTTAACGAAAGGATTTTTAGGAACTATGAAAAAATAACCAAAAATGTATGAAATAACTAAGTAACTTTGATAAAATAAAATATAAAGTGTAGTGTAAGTCTATTAAAAATACCTTTACTGGCTGCAGCATAATCATTTTTCTCCGTAGATAGTGTTAAAACAACATCCGTCAAGAAACAAAAAAAAAATTATTAAAATTCATTGAAAACTTCGGCCGCGGGAGTCATTTTGAGCTGAGCGCGCGAGGCCAAGCAAAGCTGGCCGAGCAAGCAACGCTGTGTTGTAAAACAAACGCCCGCCGAGATCCTCTCCTCATCCGGACGGGCGGCTGGTGAGTGAACGAGCATCTAGATACCCAGTCCACACAGCGCGGCAGCAGACAGCACTGGTACTATGGTAAATCACAGATTGTGCTTCGCGTCTCCATCAGAATGCGCTACCGCGCAGCGTGCTTTACCGCCTAATTCTTTTGCCGATAGAATGCAGTCAAATATTTGATGCAGTGGTGTCCAGCGCGATTATTTTCTGACATGTCCCGAGATAAAACCAGCGTGTCTATAAAATGAAATATGTTATTATGTTATTTATGCAGACTTTTTACAATGAATTTATTAACGTAAATAATATGATCAGATGCTAAAAAATGCTTGAGTGCAAAATATTTTTAGGCGGGCAGCAACCAGTTTATTTCACGAGCGCGGCGGCCTCGTAAGTTACAATGGCAGCCGCTGTGCGTATTTATTAATTTATCGTTATCTCGCAAACTTTTACTTCAGTTTTCATAGCTTTTTTTAAAATAAAAATTTCCTAAAATTTCTTGGAGGTGCGGGAGACAGACGGAAAGAAAGGCGACTCGAAGGTGTTTATCATCATTTCTCACGTGTTAAATGCGTGTGAGCGGGGGGCCTAACTCACCGGGCGCGCGCTCGGCTCGAGTGTTCCGCTGGCAGTTTTTAAAGTTTTTTCGTAGATTTTTTTTCTTTTACGGCCACGGCTTACCTATTGATGGTAACGGCTGTGTGTTGTTTTTGTGGGCTATCATACTTTCTAACAAGCTTACCTCCATTTCCGACGAAAAATGCCAGAGGAGTTAATATATTTTGGCAAGGGGGAGGGGGGGGAATTTAAAGTTGGATTTAACGAAACATTGATTTAGAGTAAACATTTTCGGGTCCCGTGGCATTTCGTTAAATTGGGGTTCTACTGTATTCATAAACAGTAATTTCTAATACTGTACTTTTGAATGTGTTTATCAGAAACCCATATTCATTACACAACGGACAAACAAACTGAATGACGCAATTTATTTCAAAGCGAAGCGTTGAAAACCTAACTCTGATGCCATCTGTCTGCGAAATTTTAAACTACCTTTGTGGCGCGAAGCGTTAGCGACATGTGCAAACAATAATTGACTCAGTTGCGCGCTTTGTGCTGGCGCTAATAAATAAAATTATACAGTCAGTAGGTAGTCAGTAAGAACTTAAATAAATATTTTAAAGTATATTAAAAACAGAGAGGTCTTTGCATTTGATGTTGTTTCACTAATGCTGTATTCAAATAAGAAAATACATGGAACTACATGCAATTATTCGCTACCAACCATACAAACAATAAGATAACTTGTTAATGTTGACTTATTTGCTAGTGATTTTATTCAAAGGTTAAATCTTTAGTGTTCACTTTATTCCGAATGACCTATAACAGTGTTCATAAGACCTTGAAAGAAAAATATAGACTTCCACAACTTTTTCTTGTTCGATGTGTGTGCCATTCACTTGAACTTGCTGTCTCTTATGCATCTGAAAAATCACTTCCTAGAAATATTGAATTTATTGTCAGGGAAACACTGTACCTGGTTTTCCTTATCGCCCACATGTCAGAATGAGTACAGCAAAATATTAAAAACCGTTAACTGTGGGAATAAACCCCTAAAACTCATTAAAATGTGTGTTACACATCTGCTTTCTATTGAACCAACCATTATACAAATTCTAGACAAGTGGCTTGAATTTAAGCTGCTTTCACAACTTGCAAGATACATATGTAGGCCTAATGGTTACACTGCTAAAATGATATCAAAAGTGTATGACAATATTGGTTTTATTTACTGTACCTACAATCAGTTCTGACTGAAGTGCAGTAAATTCTGAAAGCATTTGAAGGTGAAAAATGTGACTCAATAAGACTTTTAAACAGTTTAACATTCCTCATTATGACACACTGCAAAAAAATTGTGATCCCGAAAGCTAGAGTAAATTTATTAGCAGATCCAATTGAAAAACACTGTAACCCATGCCCATATTTAGGCTACAGTTTTGAAAATGCTATTAAAGATGTTAATATTTGACTGTCTGATGGCTAGCGCTAGACACTAGCAGTTGCAACAAAGACAACCAGATAATGTACTTACTCTTGAAAAAATGTCAGTTTTGAACGTGAATGATACTTAGAAAGCAAATAAATCAGTTGGACATTGTTAGTCATACAGAAAATTTAGGGTTCAAAAGTGATCAAATTGACAAAATAGATAACCAATGGAGCTATGTGAATTTCCTAAAGTGACAATACTCGTTCCAAACACTATCTTTTTGGGCTGAAGTGAAAGCATTTAAAGATGTTGTGAACTTAAACCCTTTTAAAGAACTATGCGAATTAGCAACTTCTGTTTTATCACTGCCCCATTAAAATGCTGACGTGGAAAGAGTATTCAGTGCAATAAACGTAGCAAAATTAAAAATTGCAGACCAGACTAACCACAAAAATAGCCAAGTCAATTTCGTGTGTGTGTGCTTTGGTTTAATGACATTCAGTACAGAATGTCATTCATACAAGCTGCCAGATAAAATCGTTAAACTGATAGGTACTTCATCCCCTTATTATTCCATGATGACTTGCTCAAAAGCACCATCAATGAAACCGTCAATATGCACAGGACCGTTAACATTCATAGGACCTTCATAACCCACACAAAACCATCAACATCAATTGAATTTGAAGAAGATGATGATTTAGATGATATCGATGATTGTTTTTTGAACATTCTGAGTCATGCTAACTAACTTCAGTAGAAGAATAATGTGCTGTGAGTCTTCGTGAATTTATATTTTAATGTGTAGTTATCATTTTTGCTGTATCATTTTTATAGCAATAATAGTTTTTTCTATCCTAACTGTAAGCAACTATGTGTGCAGCTGCATGGGACATATAATATTGGTGCACATCAGCAGAATTAAATGAAACAAAGCTGCTTAAACACTTTGATAAATACAGAATATCTGCTTCAGTAAACAAAACTTGAATACAAAATAAAATCACACGAATTTAATATTTTTTTTTTTTTTTTTTTTTAGCTACAGTATTTAATTTTAAAGAAGTCAAAGAAGATGGTAAGGAGACATTTTTAGTGACCCAAAAAAAAATTATTGACGACTTTCTAGTGACTATAAATTGTGTTCCTAGGGACTTTTTTCATGTAAACATGTTGGCCACCCTGTCTTCGCTTAAATTTTCACATGTATGCCGTACAATGACAATGGTGGTGCTTACTAAATATATCTTGTATGAACATGCGACAGCAAATTTAAGTGTCGACTACTGTTGGAAAAACACATGTTTGTTGGAAATGGCAGTCGCAATATACAACTCTGCTAGAAAATACGCGCACGAAGGAGTTTACGTGTTTGACAAAGTCAATAAAATCTTAATGTGCAAATTTTGCAACATGCACATAGAGTGGGTGAGAAAAGATACTTGTTTAAAACGTATTCAAGAAGCGCCACTCACAAAAAAATAAGGCAATAGCACAGGACACGGGACACAAATGAAGTTGAGGGCTCATCAAGAGGGATAAAACAACAAGTTTCACTCACAGACATGGTATCCTGGGCAAAAACTCAAAAAATTACAAAACAAGAAAAATTTGGTATATTCAACAGTTAGGCCTTTCATCGAACCCAATATTCCGTTGCAAAAAATTATCATTCAAAGTGTCACGACTGGATGAATAAGGACATAGAAGGTATTTAAAAATGATCCTACTCCCTCTGTAACAAAATAATCATTCAGCGCCGTTAATTTCTTTCCAGTCACTGGTAATTGTGAAGAATAGCTACTCCACCTGTAGCGGCCAAACTATTGATTACAAAGGTATAGTTTGCTGATGAAAAATGTTTCTAGAGACGTCAGAAGTAGTACTACACAAACAAAATTTTATTAAGTTAGGCTATTTTAGGTTAGGTAACGCAAACTAACTTAGCCTAACTTAAAATAGACGTAACAAAAATTTATACTTTACGTATGACTACTTCTAATGTCTCTAAAAACATTTTTCATTAATAAACTATACATCTAAAATCAATAGTTTGGCTGCTACAGGTGGGGTAGCTATTCTTTACAATTACCACCCATCCTCCCTCCTCCGAAACACACACACATACACACACCATTTCATGGCATGTTAATTCTGTTGTAGCAGTGTTTGTAGCACACAATAAAACTCTTCTTTCCCGTATCAGCTACATGACTTTATTAAATTACAATACTGTTTCTGTCTTTATAGCATGTTTACAATTTCACAAAAGGTAAACAGAGCCCAGAGCCAACTAACCATCAAAATAAAGGCACATCAACATATATAAAAAAAAAAACATAGTACCAACTGTCAACTTAAAATTACTTTCTTCTGTTGCCAACAGTGAACTCCAAATTACTTTCCAACACCCTCCCTATTTGGAGTGAGTCCTTGAAGTGTTGCACATGAGTAGAGATTGTCTTTGTCAAGCAGTTTGGTGAGGGCATCTTAATCATATTTTTTGTAGGCACATGCTGCAATTTTATTTTGCCCCTGAAGATCCTCTCGCGAAGGAAGTGGTGCCGTACGTCAATATGCTTGGTACGAGCTTGGTACGCACCATTCTATGCCAGATTTTGAGCACCTTGATTGTCTATGTGAAGAAGTGATGGCCTCGCTGAAGTGGTCGGATGAAGTTCTGCTGCTAATCCTCTGAGCCAGAGAGCTTCCTGGGTTGCTGCTGACATGCTCATGTACTCAGCCTCTGTAGTTGAAAGGGCTATGGTTGGCTGCTTCTTCGTTGCCCGTGAGATTGCTGAACCATTCTTCAAAAAGACGTAACCAGTGACTGAGCACCGCTAATCTTGATCACTTGCCCAATCAGAGTCACTGTATCCAACTATGTCTGTGAGATCTTCCTCCTCACCTCAGAACTCCAGTTTCCAGTGCATAGTGCCTTTCAGATATCGCACGATGCGTTTTACTGCTGCCCAGTGAGCCACGCCAGAATTTTGATTTAAACGGCTCACGTAGCTGACTGCAAAATTGATGTCCGGTCCGGAAACCTCTTGGTATGGAATACTTTTGACGCTAGCAGCATCTTCTGGTGTTTGTGGTGACTGTTCCTTGGAGAGATTCTCATTGGGAGACATTGGGATATGCACTTGGTTAAAGTCATGCATGTTAAATTTCTTCAAGATTTCTTCAATGTATTCCTTTTGACTGATCCAAATTTTTCTCTTGGGTCTATCACGAGTAATTTGGAAACCCAGAACTGACTTTGCTTCTCCTAAGTCGGCCATTTTGAAAGCGTTCTTCAGATGCTCCTACACGTCGTCCTTCTCTGTTTCATTGTTGGACAATAACAGGATGTCATCGACATAGACTGCTAATATCAGGATTCTTCCTTCGCAAATCTTGTAGTAGATGCATTGGTCAAACTCAGATTTTCCCAAGCCATACTCCTTCAAACACTTATCAAGTGTAACATTCCATACTCTACTGGCCTGTTTCAACCCTTAGATACTCTTCTTCAAAAGGCAGACTTTATTGGAATTTTCAAAACCTTCTGGCTGCATCATGTATATTTCTTCTTCCAAGTCTCCTTGAAGGAATGCAGTAACAGCATCCATTTGCTCAATGTTCAGGTTGTGTTCTGCTGCCATCGCAATGAGATATCTGAGTGAGTTACACCGGACAACTGGTGAGTACATCTCGTCAAAGTCAATTCCCTTCTTTTGCGCACAGCCCTTGACGACGAGACGAGCCTTGTGCTTAATAGTCTTGTTTTCAGCATCCCGTTTTGTTTTGAAGACCCATTTGCACTTTAGAGGCCTTTTGCCTGATGGAAGGTCTACCAGTTTCCAAGTGCCATTTTCCATTTGTGCTTGGTATTCACGTTCCATTGCATTGATCCAAAGGCTCTTATCTGGACATTCTAGGATTTCATCTATTGACATTGGGTCACTTAGATTGTTTACAATTGAGGAAGAATATGTTACAAAATCCTGCAAGGCTTGTGGAGTCTTCCTGGCACGCTCTCCTTTGCGTGGAACAATTAAGTAGTCAGCTGCGGTCACTGAATTAGATTCCACTTTCCTGTCATCAGTTCTTAATATGTCACTGTCAGGAAAACCTCGAAACTCTTCAGACTGTTCTGAGTCACTAGAATTACTCTGGAGGATATCTTCATTTTCAAGAACAAGCTCCATAGGTGCTGAATCCGGTAGAACATCACAAGTCAACTTCGAGATATCCAGACTACTTTTACCACAGGACTTCTTGACTGATGAGGACCCCTTTCATTTTCAGAAAATGTGACATCTCTTGATACAATTACACACTCTTTCTTGGGATCGTAGAGTCAATATGCTTTAGAGCTTAGGCTGTAGCCTACAAACACGCAGGGTCTTGACTTGGGGTCTAGTTTCTTGCACTTCTGGTCTGGGACATGCACATAGGCTTTACATCCAAACACTCGCACATGTTTAACAGTAGGTTTTCTCCCAGACCAGATTTCTTCAGGTGTTCCGTTCACACATCTGCTAGGTGATCGATTTAAAAGATAAACTGCTGTATGGGCGGCTTCTGCCCAGAACACCACAGGTAACTCTGACTCAATCAGCAAACATCTTGTACGTTCTAAAATAGATCTGTTAAGACGTTCAGCTTTACCATTCTGCTCAGGAGTGTATGGGGCTTTAGTTTGGTGTTCTACTCCAGCAGATTGAAGAAAATTAGAAAACATTTTGGAACAGTACTCTCCACCATTATCTGTCCTAAGTGTTTTAATTTTTTCACCTGTTGCATTCTCTGCATGAGTCTTGAAGTCTTCAAAGCATGTTAGAACTTGGTCTTTGCTCTTCACAAAGTAACAGAAGGCCTTGTGGCTATAGTCATCTAGAAAGGTCAGCATGTATCTTGACCCTGCGAGTGAACTGTCTAGTGGTCCACACAAATCTGAATGAACTAGTTCCAAGTTTTTACTTGATTTATGCTCACTAGCATCAAAAGGCAACCTGTGGCTTTTCCCAGTTGCACAAACCTCGCAAACAAATTCTATACAAGGCCCTTCTTAAGCTTGTTGAGACTGGAAAAATTTATATGTCCCATTCTCCTGTGCCAAAGGTATTCAGAGTCTGAACACAACAAGGCAGTTTCAGGGCCGAAACTATAGACCTCTTTCGAATGACAACCAACTGCTCACCAATGCTTCCTCTATGGGGATAACAATTGGTTGTCATTCGAAAGCCGTTTATAGATAAGGCCCTGAGTGTTATGCCTAACAAAAGTTGTATTCAACTTGAAAAGATTGTTTTCCAATGAAGCCGATGCAATCACTTCGTTTTCTGCATTTATTACTCGAGCAACACTTGTGTCAAAACTACCGTATTTCCTTTGTTTACTATTTGACTCATGTACAACAAATTTACATTAAGTTCAGGGACGTAGTAAACATTTCTTACACTGACATCCACGTTGTTGCCTAGCACCTTAACTAGTAGGTGAACATCACCAACACAATTTGTAGTCATTTTTTCATTATTTGCTGTGGCTATTGTCAGTGTTGCTGACTGTTTTTCATACATCAACATGTTCTGATTCATTGTTAAGTGTGCAGAGCAGCCAGAATCAAGAAACCAATCAGTTTTGCTTGCTGATTCTTGGACTGAAAGAGCTGTGAATAAATTCCTCTCAACTATGTCATTCTATTTGTCAGGACCTTGTTGGGTAAGGTAGGTTTTGTTAGAGTACTTAGCAAAATGACCCTAACCATTGCATCTATAGCACTGAGGGCCTTTATTTCTGGTGTCTGCAGAAAAGCCCTTGCTATTTGAGAAACGGCTACCATTAATAGAACAATAATTCACAGACTTGCGTTCATGACTTGAACCCGAGCCATTACCATAACCGTACATGGCTGCAACCCTTTTTTCATTGTCCGTTTTTACAACAGAAATATCCTGAAGAAGTTTTGTTTTAATTGAATCGGCTGTGACTTTAACCCCTGAACTCTCAATACCCATTATCATAGGCTGGTATTCATCTGGAAGCCCTACCAACAAGATGGTTCCTATCCATTCATCACTAAGCACTAGACCAATGTTGTTGAGTTTGAATGCAATAGTTATTACTTTGTTCACAAACTCCTAGACTGTATCACAGTTTTCAAGTCGGGTAGTTATGAGTATTCATAACAGTCCTACACGTCTAGTAAGTCCTGTGTCATGAAATGCTGAGGCTAACGTATCCCAAGCCTCTTAACATAAATGACAGATTCCACAAGCAATATAATTTTGGATCGTGCCTTTGTGTCCTTTTTTTGGTCTGTGCACTCACCTGTCACACATTCCCATAGGTCCACATCATCTAGGTAAGCTTGTACAGCGAACTTCCATGCATCGTAATTTTCCTGCCCACTCAGCTTTTCTATGGGGGGCAGATGATACGACATTTTTACTGACGTCAGTTAATCTTCACTTTAGGGCCTACAAGGTAAGGTGATTCAGCCGAAACTTCACGTCATCTGGGCCCATAACCTGTTGTTGCAGTGTTTGTAGCACACAATAAAACTCTTCTTTCCCGTATCAACTACATGACTTTATTAAATTACAATACTGTTTCTGTCTTCATAGCAAGTTTACAATTTTACAAAAGGTAAACAGAGCCCAGAGCCAACTAACCATCAAAAGAAAGGCACACCAACATATATAAAAAAACATAGTATCAACTGTCAACTTAAAATTACTTTCTTCTGTTGCCAACAGTGAACTCCAAATTACTTTCCAACAAATTCACTTAAATAAAAAAAAAATCCCAGTAACTT
Organism: Medauroidea extradentata; assembly: GCA_003012365.1. Lineage (NCBI taxonomy): Eukaryota > Metazoa > Arthropoda > Insecta > Phasmatodea > Phasmatidae > Medauroidea > Medauroidea extradentata. The sequence goes on from PNEQ01090105.1 coordinate 27,343, forward strand.
CGTTAAATGAATCAAACCTAATGTTATCCTGAACCAAAAAGTAATTCATTTTTTTAAATTATTTATCAACTTTAAATCCCTTGCCTTGAACGGTTTACAAATTACAATACTACATGTCAGGCCTATTAGAACTAACACTGACTTTCACCCACGTTTTCCAGGTGCTGGTGACTTTACCTACAGCAAGTAGGCTACGAGAAGACTATGTACATACCACAATTAAATCAGGAGGAAGAATGAAGGAAGCAATTCGAGATAAACAGGTTTCTATATTGTGTTCTGAAACTATTGACAGAAAAGGTCAGTGTGTGTCAACAGTACTTATCAATACCCTTGAATGTGGTCACAGTGTGCAAAAACTTTTTGTAAGTGGAGTGAAAGTTTTGAAAAATGCTAATGCTACAGAGTGCTCACAAGCAATTGTTTCTGTGATTCAGAAACTAGCAATTTCATATGAAAACATTGTTTCAATTACATCAGACACTGCTTGGTATATGGAAAAATGCATAAATGCCATCAGAGTGTTAGTTTCTGAGGGGCTCTCTACCATTTTAACTGCTACACCCGTGTATTCACGATCGTCTGTGGAGTAGCACTGTGTGCTACGTCCTTATATGTACGTTTTCTTTTATAATATCTGTGTGCTACATCCGTATACTGTATTTACGTTTTATAATATCTGTGTGCTACGCCCGTATATTTGCGTTTCGCTGTTTTAACTCGTGAAACATGTACTGATATCTGTTGGTCATCTTTCCGGGTAGCGATAGCAGTGCTTTCTCGGTAAACTGTAAGTTATACTTCCTGGTAAATGTGTAGATAGCGCGCACAGTTGCTTTGTTTATTGCAGCTAATTTCATTTCCGCGCACTTTTTTTGTTAGTGAAAGGATTATTGATACTGTTTGTTTCTGTTACGATCTTTGTAAAGTATCGGCAATTACACTCGGTTTATCGCACAAAACCTAAATTTTTTTGAACAGGTATGTCTATTCATTAGACTTGTTTGGTGATACAAAAGTGTGTTTTTATATTCATGAAATATCGATATATGAAGCAGATTTTTTTTTATTTTTGTCACAAACGTCTTGTGGTCAGTATTATTTCACTATCGATAAAATATATTTGTGAGTGGAATTATTGTTGAACACATCGATTGATTATGGCGAATTAAAGCAGTTATGTTCGGCTAACAGAATCGGAAGCGCGACAAATGAGTTAACTTATTATTAGCACGATAGAGTGGGATGATTCTAGTAGTGACTGTTCAGCTGGCAGAAATGACGAAAGTGACGAAAACAATCGCAGTTATGCCGAACCACCACCAAAAAAAAGAAGTTTGCAAAATCAAAAAGTAGTAAATTCAACTGGATAAATGACCCGTTTACACCCAGGCCACACAAATTTGACAACAAAAACTCTGGATTTCATTTTGAAAATTTTAACAGGCAGTACTAGAATATTTTGAATGCTTTTTTACGAATGATTCTAGCTGGGAAAATAGCTGCTGAAACTAACAGGTATTTTTCCTTTGTTACCTAGAATGTAAATCGTGTGAAATAAACTAGGCTGAACAAGTGGTCCGAGACAGACTGGCAATAGATGTGTATTTTTAGCGGTAACAATGCTTGTGTCCAGAAACCAAAAACTAAAACTGAATGACTGCTGGTCAAAAGACACTTTTGCACACCCCAATTTTCGGCAAGGTGATGTCCAGAGACATATATCTTTCGCTTTTGCGTTTATTACATTTCTGCGATAATGAAGCGCAAGAGCAAAACAACAGGCTCTATAAACTCGAAACGATTATTTCTGAGTTGAAACAGTGCTTTAAAAGCAACTACACACCTTTTGAAGACTACATTTTAAACTATCATTTACACTGGCACAACAACATATCTTGTTGACGCAGACTCTGACATACGAATATCTGGGGGTGTTGTTTTGACACTCATGCAAAACTATCTGAATCAAGGTCACAGCCTTTTTACCGACAACTGGTACACCAGTACAATTCTGGCACACTACCTCCACAAAGAGGGCACAAACTTATGTGGAACTGTCCGGGCCACAAGGAGAGGAATGCCAAAGTTCGAAGGTAACTTGCAAAAGGAAGAATCTTCTTGCCAGCACATAGAAACTACATTGATAACCAAGTGGGTACACACGCGAGATACTAGTTTTATCTACTTTGCATGAAGATGTTCTGGTGCCATGTGGGAAAACAGACAGGAAGACTGGAGATGAAATAATGAGGCCTCACTGTGTGAAAGAGTACAATTCACACATGGGCTCTATTGACAAGGTATACATGCTGCTAAGTTCAGTAGAATGTCTGTGGAAAACTGTCAAATGGTACAAGATTTTTTTTTTCTTTTTCATCTGGTAAATTTGGCAGTTATAAACACGCATGCAATGTACAAAGTACGCACAAGGAAAAATATTTCTGTTGCAGACTTTCAGCTCCAACTAATACAGGAAGTAATTGAAAAATACGGAAAAGTACGTTCTACATCGAGAGGGGGCGTCCATCACCTGGAGATCAGCCAGGAAGACTGACAGCACATCATTTTCCACAGTTGGTGCCTGCATCCAATGGCAGCAAAAAAGCCCGCAACGAGTCTGCCATGTTTGCAAGCACACTCAACTAGGGCCAAAGAAAGGGAAAGACTCTAGGTATTCCTACAAAGAGTGCGATGTGAGTCTCTGTGTTGTACCGTTTTGAAAACTTTCACACACTCGAAAAAATTTGAGTTCGCCAGAGTGATGACAACAGCATGAAGTGATTCATAGACATTTGGTTAGGCTTACTACATGTTACCGTACATAATGTTTCTAATTTGATTGAAAGACAATTTTGTTTATTATTTTGTAATAGCTTTTATGTTTTATTTTAATACAATTGTAATGTGGCTACATATTTCGAAGACTGTGTTTTGAATATCAATGATAGGCCTATTCTCTTCACAATATATCTATATATATATATATATATATAGATATATATATACATATACATATACATATACACACACATACACACACACACACTAGCAGTCCCCCGCGGCTTTTCTCGCGAGTATTATTCGTAACTGATAATATTTACTTTAATTGAAAAACCTCTTTGTACACAAGATTGGTACTAAAGTCATCAAGTGTTAGAATGTCCAAGCGGCTACTTGAACTAATTCTGCAGCAGGATAAGTAGCTATAGCTGTCCACGCGAAAAGCAGTCTTAAGTTTGTCCCTATCGCTAACAGCAACTTTGCCTGGGCCTTATTTATAGCCCTGTCAATTTGACATTGTGGGCTAGTTACAGACACCTAAGGTAAGAGGTTAATGGAATGAAAAACATCTGATTTACCCTGTGCACAACCATTGGTGACTATGCCCTCAATTATACATTTCCAAAATATTCACTTGAACTTTATTGCCATTACAAAGTTTCAGTGGGTAAAGGTTTCGCGGAAACGTATTTGGTGCCCCAAACTTGAGATTAGGGAGATGATATATCGTCAGCTTACTGCCAAAAGTGACCAAGTCAAAATGAGATAAAATGAAAAAAAAAGTGCTAGGAATAATGTATATGTTGTTCACAGACAATTGCCCAAGTTTAAAGTCTATTAGTCGTTTCCTATTGTTGTGTCACAGTATAGTAACTTAACACATTTTTGTTAATTTCTACAATTTAATAGTGTTTAAAAACAAAATAACATTTGAACGGATGCTACTGCTTTTAGGTCGTATTTTCTTGGGTTTGTTTCTTTTTGGGGTTTTAGTTTCTTTAGTTTCTGTTGTGGGGTTTTTCGTGAGTTTTGAGTTGGGGCCTGAGCAGTGTGTCTGTTTGCCCCTATTTGTTATGATCCTCGAGGCTGGCATCGGCCGCCTCTTAATGAGAGAGGGATCGCCCCGGTTGACGGTGCCTTAGCCTCCCCTTCCCCACCGGACCTTCCGCTCCACTGGCCATGGAGGGGGGGGACCTGGAGGGAGGGAGGGGTCGAGTTCCGCCGGCCAGCGGCAAGGGCGCTAGCGAGGCGAGCGAGCCACGGTGTCGCGGCGCGTAGAGAGAGGAGTCACTCTCAGGTTGGAAGCCGAGCAGCTCACATCGCGAGCTATGGGATCTGGGCTTGTGCTTTGGTAGGCGGTAATTCACGTGTAGAAGAATGGACGTGCCGGGGGGCGAGAAGTACGCAAGCGTAGCTCGCACTGTCGTGCTGAAGGAGGACATAAGTGATCTTTTCTGCTCAGGGAGTGATGAGCGTCCTTAACTAGAAAGATTCATCGAGGTTTTGGTGAGTGACCAATTCCCTTAGGGGACATTTTCCCTCGTCGCCTTCCCGAGTGAGTGTAAATTGGGGCGCGCCGGCAGTTGGGCTGTAGAAGTCTTTAGCAACGGCACTGTTGTAAGTGATAGCTCACGCTTGGTTTAACACCGCATGCGGGACGCAACAGGTCGATTTCTGGGCCCAAATGGTTTTAACTTTGTGAAAATAACTCCACATTTTTGGGGAGGAAACGTGTCGAGCATCAGTGAGTGAGTGGTAAAGCATAGCTGCCCACTAGTCAAATGGGGGCGATAGTCAAAGGAGAGGATTAAAGTGCCCTTGTTTGTACATCAGGTTCACCGATAATATGAGAGATTCTATATGCATTGTAATATGAATTGTAATTTTATCAGTGTTCATGGATATTTAATGGCATGTTGCGGAAACGAATGTACCTCTTGTGTAAAGGAGAATTACTTCTGGAATTGTTTATTACATGAGATTTAAACTCTTTTGTGTTTTCTTTGCTCAAGAACGATGTGTCAAACAAAGTCCTGGTCCCTAATGAGCTATAAGCGTTGGTTAGTGGACATGGATTTTTCTTGCCCCTTGTGTATTTGGAGCTGGTAACTTATTTTGGGAGTAATTTCTATTGAAATCGGCTCAATTTCACTGCGCCACTCTGCTCCCTTCTGGGGCAAGCGGCCGACTTCTGATAAGACAATCGTTCTTGAGTAAGGGAATGTTGGTACAAGTAGGGATTTTTGTTTTGGGCTGTTTGTATGCGGCATTTGAAATTCACGGCACATCTACGTCCCTAAGTATGTCTGCACCGTCGGATTTTTTGTATCGATTGGGCCGGGCCGACTTGGTTCTGTATTTGAATGAACGGGGCATCGTAGTGGCGGAAGATGAAACCGCCGCAGAGTTACGTCAAAGGGCTATCACTTGGTTCAAAGAGGAGGAAGAGAGGCGGAAAGACATAGCGCGGATAGATAAAGTAATTGCCAAGGAAAATAATGAGAGATGGACTAGAGATTTGATCAAGACGTTGCCTTGCGTTGACAGCGGGGAAGTGGATCACGTCCTAGATTTTTTGATTAAAATGTTGAGAATAACGGACTTAAAACAGGTTCCCGAAAAAAGCTTGTTGGCTGGTTTTAGCGATTAAGTGTGTAGGACCCTTGGCGGAGGTTTTGGCAGAAGTTCTGTCAAGTGAGGACTGCTGCAGTGTGTATAGTTTTCATAGGGGCGTTTTAGATCGAATGTGTCCTGCAGGTGTCCGTTTTAGGTGCGTTAAACTACATATAGAACGGTTTCAAAGGCCCGATGAAACCTTTATTGCTTTTGTAGAATCGGTCGTAAACTATAGCAGGGCCTTGGGTGAAATGAGAGAAGAAAGGGATCTGATCACATTGATTATGGAAAATATCTCTCCTATGACAAGGGCCGAATGTAATTTGTGTCAATACCCAACGTCCTTGATGGAATTAAAAAAGTTAGCCTCAACATACAGGGTCGTGGTGAAACAAGGCGAGAGTATCTCAAGGAGTTTCCTTCGGAGGCCAAGGGTTCAGGGAGTAACAGGGGACGTAATCACGAACGCGTGATGTTAGTTGAGGCGCAGGAGCGCGATGAGTTGCGTAACCCGAGGAGAGTAGGAAGGTGCGGAAATTGTGGCGGGAGGGGCCATTGGGTGGCTGAATGTAGGAAGGCCAGAATTAACGTGCAAGAACGCCGATGTTTCAAATGTAATAAAATTGGACATCTGAGGGGACAGTGTCCGGGAAACGAGTAAGGGCGGGAGGGAGGTGCGACCTCGTAGCCCTCGTACACCGGAAGTCGCGCAGTGATAAGCACGCACATAAGGAACTACGGAAGTCGCGCAGTGATAAGCACGCACATAAGGGACACCGGAAGTCGCGCTGTGATAAGCACGCACCTAAGGGAAATGTGCTTTTGGTGCAATGGGGAAATGGAGGAAAAAATGTGAACGAATGGGCGTTGGTAGATTCGGGAGCCGCGAGAAGCTTAATAAGTTGGAATTTATGGGACCGCCTTATGAAAAAAGACGCGACCTTAAGGGGCAAGTTGAATAGGAATGACCCTCCTAGTTTTGTTACTGCCGACGGATCAGAGCTGACTTACGAAGGCATGGTAAAATTGCATTGCAAAATGGCTGGATTATCATGGAACTTTATTTTTGCGGTAGTTAAAGGATTGAGCATCGACACAGTGTTAGGTTTGGATTTTTTAGGCACTGTGCAAGCGAAGGTAGATTTTAGGAAGTGGCACCTTAACATTTGATTTTCTTCCTGATGTTCAAATAACGTTAGAATGTCGAAATGTTGTGAACAAATATCCGGTTACAGAAGAAGAATCTAGTAGAGAGCGTGACGTGCAAAACATTGTACATGATTATAGCGACGTGATTACCGAGAAAATCGGGAAATGTGATATTCTTCCTTATATGTTCCATCTTTCTGATAAGACTCCCTTTAGGAGTAGGCCGTTTCAGTGTTCTCCCGTTAAATTGGAATGTTACCGGAATAAGATAGAAAAACTGTTAAAAGCAGGGGTGGTAATTCCATCTACCTCGGAATTTTCGTCACCCGGATTTTTGAGCAGTAAACCGGGAGGTAAAGATTTTTAGATTAGTGGTGAATCACGCAAAATTGAATGAGAGAGTACCGGTAGACCCTTTCCCGTTACCCACTGTGGAAGCAGCCTTACAGCATTTGGGGCGGGTTAAGTATTTCACAACACTAGATTTAAATAGTAGTTTTTATCAAATCCTATTACATGAGGAATGCAAGAAATATACAGCTTTCAGCACCCCTTGGGCGCAGTTCGAGTTCACACGAATACCCATGGGAAGTAATTTCGGCAGCCAGGCATTGAGTAGAGTGTTAAACGAGGTTTTGAAGGATTTCAAATTCAAGTTCGTGTTTCACTATATAGATGACGTGATTATCTATAGCGAAAGTTGGGAAGAACATCTGCAGCATATTAAAAGCGGTGCTTGACTCACTACGAGCAGCGGGGCTAACGATTAACCCTTCTAAAGTGGAGATGGGAAAGAGATATGTTCAATTTCTAGGGTATGTGATAGGAGGAGGAAAACTGCAGTTAACACGGATAAGATTAAGCTGATTCTTGAATTCCCGCAACCGACAACGGTGAGAGGCGTGCAAAAGTTTATGGGAATGGTAGGATATTATGCTAGATTTTTGCCCAGCTTGTCTGATATCGCCGAGCCATTAAATAGGCTTAAAAGGAAAGGCGTGAAGTTTGAGTGGGAGGAGGAGCAGAGAAAGGCTTTAAAAATTTTGAAGCGCCTGCTGTGTGAGGAGCCCGTGTTAAGTTTGCCGGATTTCAGGAAACCTTTTAATCTTCATGTAGACGCCTCCCCGCTTGCACTGGGAGCTGTGTTGAGTCAGGATGTGTCTGGTAAGGAACTGTTTCACCCCGTAGCATATACTAGTAGAGTGCTCAGCGAAGCGGAAAGAAGGCTCAGTGCCTATGAAAAGGAATGTTTGGCTTGCCTGTTCGGCATGGAACCTTTCCAAAGTTTTCTTGAGGGTGTAGAATTTAATTTATACACAGACAACCAGGCCTTGTCGTGGATTTTGGGTCATCCCCATCAGTTAGGGAAGTTGGGGCGATGGGTCTTGAGATTGAATAGGTATCGGTTTAAAATTCATCATGTCCACGGAGTGGCTAATCACGTCGCTGAAACTCTCTCTAGAATGTTCGAGCCTGAACATTTTGCCGTGTCTCCGCAGGAGGGTAACCTCGTGGGTTCGCTGTTGTCATCGCCCGAAGCGTTTTTGTCGATCAAGGAGCACCAGGCAGCAGATGCTGATTGTAAGATTCTTAAGACAGGTTTGAGCACCGGTGTTCAGGTCCCCTATGTCATGGATAATGGGATATTGTACTATGTGGAGAAGGGCGGGAAAAGGAGGGTTTTGGTGCCCGAAGCCGTTCGCGGGATGATACTGCACTCCTATCATTATCAGCCGGTGGGAGGCCACCTGGGGTTGTTAAGAACTAAGGAAAAGATTAGGCGAGATTTTTATTGGCCGGGAATGAGTAGTGATATTAAGGGATTCGTAAGATCGTGTGAGAAGTGTCAAAAGTTTAAGGCACCCAAAAACACTAAGCTGGGACTTTATGCGCCAAAGAGCCAACTAGTCCGTGGGCGAAGGTGCATATTGACATCTTTGGACCTTTGGTTTGTTCCAAGAAGGGCCATATAGCGCTGCTAGTGGTATTGGATATTTTTTCTAAATTCACCTTTATATTGCCCATTAAGAGTATGAAGGCACGGGCCCTTACAGAAATATTAGTTAACCAGGTATGGAAGATGTTTGAGTCACCGGCTGAGCTAGTTAGCGACAACGCTACTTGCTTTGCTGGCAATGAATTTAAAATTATGAGCAGTGAGTGGGGCATTAAACATTCCTTTAGCAGTCCGCACTTTCTACAAGGAAATATGGTGGAACGCGTGAACCGTAATCTTAAGGCTGCCTTGGGGATATTCAGCGATCCTGTATACGAGTGGGATGTGCAGATCCCGTGGATTAACTTGGGGTTCAATGATGCGCTTCATGAGAGTACCGGAGAAAATCCTGCACAGGTGTTCTTGGGTAGGCGTGTGTCACACCCCTTACTTAATATCTGGGGTATACCTCCCTTAGATTCTGGACACACCGAGCCGCAACGCAAGGTACTGTTATCTAGGGTCAAGGAGCATTTAGTGGAAGCACAAACCTTAGGGGCTCGCAGGTATAATGTGGGCAGGATTGCAAACCCTTTTAAAGTGGGAGATAAGGTCCTGTGTAGGAGCTTTTGCCTCTCGGACCTCGCGTTTAAAATTTCTGCTAAGCTTTCGCCCCGGTACGAGGGTCCGTACGTCTTGCAGAAATGCTTGGGAGAAAACACGTGGATGATGCATAAAGAAAGTAACCGATTTGTGTTACGTAAGGCACACGTTGCACATTTGAAGTTGTATAATGCCCGACCTTGAGAGTCATGTTATTGTTTTAATGTGTTAGTGTGTCACTGGCCAGTGTATTGTATTGTTAATTTAGTGTCTAAAAAAAAAAAAAAAGTGGTATTGAAGTGTAAATGGAATTCCATATTCCATATCTACCTCATAGTTAATACTGATATGAGCACAGAAGAAGTCTAGTCATGTGGATTAATATGTATTGTGTTTAAGGGTAATTATCTGTTTGTTATTTATTGTTATTTATTGAATGAAGGCTTTAATAGAGTAGTAAGGATTTTCTTAGTACTATGGCATCACATACATCATGAGAGCAGTGGGCTCGCTTATTATGTTTTGGGTTGTGAAATTTTAATAATCTAGTATTTCTAGTTGGATGTTAGTCGTGCGCACGACGAGGTATGCTTTTGTGATATATTAGTAGTTTATATTAAAGTGTATACTCTATCTTATGTACATATTGGTATGCTGATTTTGGGGAGTGATCTCGATGAGTAATGTGTTTCTACATTTTATGCGAGTTAGCGTGTATTGTTAGTTGTTCACTGACTGACAGGTGATTGTAAAGTTTGGTACTACAGTGTGTCTTGCATACGTGTATTCGGTCTAGTCTCGTGGGCTTGGTATGTGGAGGGATGTGTGAATGGGACCTGTGGAGTTTGCTCTCTGGGTGTTGGGTTTGATAGGGCGGAGGGTTGAACGGATGCTACTGCTTTTAGGTCGTATTTTCTTGGGTTTGTTTCTTTTTTTGGGGTTTGAGTTTTAGTTTCAGTTGTGGGGTTTTTCGTGAGTTTTGAGTTGGGGCCTTGAGCAGTGTGTCTGTTTGCCCCTATTTGATTTGAACCTCGAGGCTGGCTTCGGCCGCCTCTTAATGAGAGAGGGATCGCCCCGGTTGACGGTGCCTTAGCCTCCCCTTCCCCACCGGACCTTCCGCTCCACTGGCCATTGAGGGTGGGACCTGGAGGGAGGGAGGGGTCGAGTTCTGCCGGCCGGCGGCAGGGGCGCTAGTGAGGCGAGCGAGCCGCGGTGTCGCGGCGCGGAGAGAGAGGAGTCACTCTCAGGTTGGAAGCCGAGCAGCTCACATCGCGAGCTATGGGATCTGGGCTTGTGCCTTGGTAGGCGGTAATTCACGTGTAGAAGAATGGACGTGCCGGGGGGCGAGAAGTACGCAAGCGTAGCTCGCACTGTCGTGCTGAAGGAGGACATATTTGATCTTTTCTGCTCAGGGAGTGGTGAGCGTCCTTAACTTGAAAGATTCATCGAGGATTTTGGTGATTGACCAATTCCCTTAGGGGACATTTTCCCTCGTCGCCTTCCCGAGTGAGTGTAAATTGGGGCGCGCCGGCAGTTGGGCTGTCGAAGTCTTTAGCAACGGCACTGTAGTGAGCGACAGCTCGCGCTTGGTTTAACACCGCATGCGGGACGCAACAGGTCGATTTCTGGGCCCAAATGGTTTTAACTTTGTAAAAATAACTCCACATTTTTGGGGAGAAAACGTGTCGAGCATCAGTGAATGAGTGGTAAAGCATAGCTGCCCACGAGTCAAATGGGGGCGATAGTCAAAGGAGAGGATTAAAGTGCACTTGTATGTACATCAGGTTCACCGATAATATGAGAGATTCTATATGCATTGTAATATGAATTGTAATTTTATCAGTGTTCATGGATATTTAATGGCATGTTGCGGAAACGAATGTAACTCTTGTGTAAAGGAGAATTACTTCTGGAATTGTTTATTACATGAGATTTAAACTCTTTTGTGTTTTCTTTGCTCAAGAACGATGTGTCAAACAAAGTCCTGGTCCCTAATGAGCTATAAGCATTGGTTAGTGGACATGATTTTTTTCTTGCTCCTTGTGTATTTGGAGCTGGTAACTTATTTTGGGAGTCATTTCTATTGAAATCGGCTCACAATTATGACTTAATCACTTTGACAATATACCGACGATATGTCAGCTGATGTTGTAGAGGAACCGAAGTGGAAAGTGAACTGCAATTTTACCCATTTTAAACGACTACATGTAAATTGCACTAATTCGATCCGTCTTGTAGTTTTTGAGTGTGAGAATTGTACGTTCGCACGCAGCTTTTAACGGAATTCGAGCCCGGAACCTCCCGGAATATAGACCTGAGTAACAAACAACTGCGTCACGTAATGTTGAAATAATTCATTAAAATAAAATTTAATTTAAAAAAATAAAATATTCATGTCCTGGGTTTATAGAGGTTGTACAACAACACGTCTCGATAGGTTACTGTAGAGTGAAACTCCTGTGTAGGTTATTTCTTGCTGCTCGTTCCCGCTTTTTGGATCGTCTGCCTTGAATGTTGACCAACTTAGTTTTATTCTTAATAATCATGTTATCTTATAAAGTAAAACAAATTACATACATTTTTTTAAATACTTACGTAAGCATCACTCTGACGCGAACAACACCTCAATATCACTACTGGTTAGATAGATATCTTGGGTTGATGGAAAACAAATTTTGTGCTTTTTCACCCCTTTGGGTGTCGAATTTCGAAATAGTTTATATTCACATCTTAGACATTTGTATAAGTATCCAACTGAAGTGTAAATCACATCGCTAGCCCGTTCAGTTGAATCAAAATCGATCAATCACAAAAAAAAAAAAAACATAACACCCCTGCACAGTACTGAGAAATCTAATTTCGAAAAATCTTAAAACCCTTTTGCGATTATTTCTGTAATCATCCTGAAGCAAAAATTAATTGTTCGATAGATATCGAGGATTTATCTAAAACTCATTCAAGGCCTTTCACCACCTATGATAGTTAATTTCGAAAAACCCTTGAATCACGTTTTAGAATACTTTATTGGTATCTCGTGGACGTGAAAAACACAACATTAGCCCGCTGGATTCAAGATATATCAACGATTAATTGAAAACACTTTTCACCACTTTTCACCCCTTTTCACCTCCTTACGTGGAAAATTTCAAAAATTCCTGAAATTACTTTGCAGGTATTTGAGAAACATCAATCTTAAACAAAAATCACGTCGCTATATAAAAATCTACAGGATCGATATATATCAATTGTGAATCGAAAATACATTTTACCCCTTTTTAACCGGTTTAGGGCTGAATTCGGAAAATATATTTTAATGGTACTTGGGATAATTACAAAAGAATCAATTTAAAGCAAAGAGCACTTCGATATCTCAATTGGTTTGATAGATATGGAGGGATAATCGAAAACACATTTCACGTATTTTCACCCCCGTAATTATAGAATTTCGAAACGTCTTGGAGTCCTGTCATAGAGATTTGTATACGTAACAAATTGAAGTAAAATCACGACGATAGCAATTGTGTTTCAAAGATATAGACTATTCATAAAAAACACATTTTGCCCCTTTTTACTGCCTGGGGGTCGAATTTCAAAAAATCCTAAAATTACTTTTTGGACATTTACGTAAGCAATATTATGAAGTGAATACCAACTTTTTATACCGAAGGATTCGATAGATATCGATAGTTAATCGGAAACACATTTAAGGTCTTTTCACCCCTTTAAATGTATAATTTCGAAAAATCCTTAAATTGGCGAATATGCATTTTTACGAGTGTCCTATTAAAGTAAAATCACGATGATAGGTCTTCGGGTTCGAACTCTAACGATGTACCTTCGGAAATACATTTCACCCCTTTTCACCCCTTAGAGGTCGAATTTTGAAAAATCAGTTCTTAGTGCTTGCCTACGACCTGAGGGGAACCCCCACAAAAAATTTCACGATTCTAGGTCCAGTGGTTTGAGCTGCAGTTTGATATGTCAGTCAGTCAATCAGCTTTCATTTTTATATGTATGGAGATATATACACACACATATATATATATATACACACACACACATATATATATATATATCCATATATATATGTATATATATGGTGGAGTACATTACACAAAATACACAAACAATTATAAATCAGTTCATACCAGTAACGAAATTTTCACAAAACAAATATCCAGTGTAGTTTTCTAAAGAACTTATTAAATTATTAAAAAGTACAGAACGTCTATTTAGATTATACAAAAAACACAAAACACTTGAGCATTATTCTCGTTTTTCTGAGATGCGAAAATTAGTAAAAGAAAAAATTAAAGCCGACAAAAGGAAATGGCAAGCTAGTATTAATGATGAATTGAAAAGTAATCCTGATAAATTTTGGAAATATATAAAAACAATGAAAGATGGTTACTGCAAGAGAATAACTTTAATATCAAATGGTGATTTGGTTCAGGATCCTGAACTTCTTGCCAATATGTTTGTTAAATACTTTGCAGAGGTGTACATCCAAGGAAGTGGCAGTACAAACAATCAAAGTGACAATCAGTTAAGTTATCTAAATCTATCAGTTCCTTATGTAACTGAAAATCTAGTCATGTGGGCTATCAAAAAACTTAAGAACACCAAAGCTACAGGAATTATTGGAATACCGAATTTCATCATTAAAGGTTGTATTGACACATATACACCGATATTGACTCACATTTATAATTACAGTTTGAATTCCACTTCATATCCCAATCTGTGGAAAAAGGGAATAGTCATACATATTTTTAAAAAAGGTAATAAACAGATAGTAAGCAATTATAGACCAATATCATTGCTGTGTTGCTTTTCGAAAGTATTTGAAAAAATTGTTCACAGACATTTAAACTTTTATACCAAAAATACTATATCAAACAATCAGCAAGGATTTCAAGTTGGTAAAACCACTTGTACAAATTTGTTTAATTTTGTAAATAATTTATATGGAAATGTTACATCTAAAAAACCAAATTGATGTAATATACTTTGATTTAAAAAAAGCATTTGACACGTGTCAGTACTCAATAATTTTGAATAAACTTTCTAATTTAGGTTAAAACACAACATATATTAAGTGGTTTGCTAACTATTTTTCAAATATGTAGAATGTTCACGGTAAGACTTGAAACAAATTTCTCCACTTCCTATCATGTTTCATCAGGTGTTCCACAAGAAGGTAATTTGTCGCCTCTACTTTTTAATATATTTATTAATGATATAAGTAATGTTATAAAACGTTCTAAGCCAGTCCTCTATGCAGATGATTTGAAATTTTATAAGAACATTAGCAATAGGAGTGATTATATTGATCTACAGAATGACATTCTAGCAGTATATAATTGGTGTTTAAATAACCAAAAGTCTCTTGATTTAGAAAAAACTGTATGCATTTCGTTAACAAGGAAAACCAATATTATTACAAACAAATACTTCATTTTAAAACATGAAATTAAGCGAGTTGATTATATCCGTGATCTTGGAGTGATACTTGATTGCAAATTATACTTCCATCATCATGTGGACAACTTAATTAATAGCTCTGTGCGTATATTAGGTTTAATAAAATCAATTACATATCCTGCAACTATGCCGGACTCCTTGATTTGTTTGTATTATTCTTTAGTACGATCAAAATTAGAATACTGTTCAGTAATTTGGAACTCTATTACAGCAACAGATTCTAAGAGAATAGAAAAGTTACAATGCAATATATTTAAAACTATATTTAACAGATTCCCAGCTAATAATTCTAACTTTGACTATAATAGTGAGCTAAAAACATTCAAAACTCACACTTTAGAAACAAGACGTTCTACATATGATGCATTATTTCTAATTAATTCATTTCTTTCATATCACTCATGTTCTGCCATTAGTAAATATGTCTGTCTTAGAGTTCCAAATTACAACCATAGAAGTAGTAGTACTTTTGGTACAACTAATAAAGAAATGGACCTAGTTAAACGATGTGTTCTAATGTATAATAAATCATTTAGTGAGTTTGATCCCTTCATTGGAAGTTTGATATCTACATAGTTACCGTGCATACATCTATGACAAGGTGTTTGACTCTGTTTGTTTACTTTTAACGCAGTGCGTATACATATTTGCATAAAAATTTGCTGCTGGGAAGTTAATAATTCTTATATTCATTGACATTAAGTAAGGAAACGAAAAATATTGTGAATCCACCGATGTCGCACAAAGTGGCCAAAACATGGGGAAACATAGTTTTCAGCTATTTGGGTAGCCTGCAATTCCGAATTTAGCGTGGCGGAAGTGCTGATACATTGGTATTCGTTGGGATCACGGTCGTAGAAGAACAGGTCTGGACACTCGCCTATCTAACAATGTATTTTGCTTGACCCCCTTGTTGTTTGGCTATAGTTCACCAAGTTTCCGAGAATGCCGTACTTTTGGCGCTGTTTTCCGGGCGGTCGGACCCAAACGCCGTCCACTTTTTTCCATTGTAAAATTTATAAAAGTAAATAAAGATTCCTGGTGTATTTTCTTAAATTTGTGGACGAAGATATTATTTCATAAATTGATAAAAAATACGTTTTGATAAATTGTTTATCTTAGCAGAAAGGAAGTGGGCAGAGTTTAGTCCGACCGCCCTAACATCAACGCCAATAAAACACAATATTCTCGGTAACTTGGCGAACTACAGCCAAACAACAAGGGGCTCAAATAACCAGGCGAGTGTCCAAACCTGTTCTTCTACGGCCGTGGTTGGGATGAAATTACGGCGGTTCACACTAGAACTTTATGTATCGCCAATATTGTGACCTTGGTAAATACAAAGGTTAGCTATTTGTCGTGTACCGGCCAAACTATTGATTTTAGAAATGAAAAATGTGTCTTTAATAGTGACGTTCTAAGTAGTCCTACATAAAAAAAAATTTATTAGGCTAGGTCGTTAGGTTAATTTACATTAGTTTAGGGTAGTAAGTTAGATTAGGTTAGTTTAGGTAAGATTAGGTTAAGTTAGGTTACCTAACCTAATGTAAAGTTAGGTCAGGTTACCTAACTTAATGTAACATAGAATTTAAACTAACCTAAACTAACTTGAAACTAATGTAAACTAACCTAGCCTAGCAATTTTTTTTTTTTTACATTACTACTTAGAATGTCACCAGAAAAATTTTTTATCAATAAACAATATGTCTAAAACCAACAGTTTTGACTGGTACCGGCACAATAAGTAGCTAAATTGATAGTATTTACTTTCTACGAATGTTTCCAAATATAAAACACACTGTTATTTTACCAAAATTAGTCAGGAAAATGATTAGTCATTAGCATTACACTGTTTCCTACACAAAGATTTAACTTTCATAGTATTGTAATAATTTACTACATATTAATTTAGCCTTAAAATTTCTGTCATTAAATTCTTACAAAAATATTACAGAAAAGTACTTTTTTTTTTTTTCGTCTTTATCCATGTAGAGCAGAAGTAAACTGGATCAGCAGTGCCATCTGTAATAAGCACTTGTTTACAAAAACAATTTTGTGCTTCCTCACAAACATAACAAAAGAAGAAAATTGCGAAGAAAGAGAGAAACACTATTCGAAAAATATTCAAAAATTATTCGAAAAAATTAATATTCGTTCAAAACTATTTGAATCCCTAAAACCACTATTCGCACACCCATAATATCTGTGTGTGTGTGTGTGTATATGTGTGTATATATATATATATATATATACACAACCATATATATCCATATAGAGAGAGAGAAAGAAAGAGAGAGAGGGGGTGAGAAGGGGGGAG
>PNEQ01090106.1:0-44115 GCA_003012365.1 Medauroidea extradentata
GGTTATCTATCATACTTGTTCAAGTACACACAAACTTCAACAATATAAAATAACAAATTACAAGTTTCCCGACACTTGTAGAATATTTACCAATATTACAGCTTATTTTACAAGTTTCATTTCACTGCCAGTTATTGTGGAACATCTACTTGTAAAATCACTGCAAATAAACTTGTAATTTCAATTCTACAAGTTGTTAGTTTGAAACTAATGGCAAAGCATTGTGGAACACAAATCTACAAGTTGTTTATCTAATAATATTAATTTACAAGGGATTGTGGAACAGGGCCCTGGAAAACTCCTTGCATGGAAAACTGTCGAGAATGTCCTCGTCTTCTTTTAGATGATCTGGCAGGAACTTGTACACTGATGGTACCTCGTGTGGTGCGTAGACGAGAAGAAATTCACTTGGCAAGTACGGTAGCTCGTTCTCTCTGTCTAGCAATGCTAAAGATTTATACCTCCCGTATGCCACTATAGCAGATAATATTTTACTGTCCGGCTGAACAGCAGTCAGACGTTACATTCGTAGAGAGAAGTTAATACTGGCGAAGAACACACTGTGTTGCTGATTATTTTAATGGTATTTGGCACTGGATGTTATGATCACAAAAGTAATTGGCGTTATTTTTTAAAGTGTCCGATGAGTGTTATTGGAAATTGGATAAATACACATTCGACAAGGTACTGTAAAATTGTACCGTATTAAGAATGTATAGCAACTTGCTTTTTAAGAAATGAAGCTGGCGAATGGAAGCCCATAAGACATTTTCGATACACAACACAAAGTTCGTTTGCACACACACACTTGTACTCACTTCAGTCCAAGGATCAGGCTCTGCTAATGATGTAAATGTATACCAAACGCCTGTACATCTCTCGTGACATATTAATGGGGTTTGGAGCTTTCCTCCAGTAATTTCGTGTTCAAACTCACGTTTTTTAATAGTCTTATTTGGTTTTGTTGTTTAGTTCAGAAGCTTCCTTCTTCATACCATGCAGTGACATGGGGAATTTCATTCTAGGCCTACCCAGACGTACAGCACACTCGTCGGTGTCACTGTCTCGTACTGTTAGTGAAACTACTGCTCCATCGCGGTATCTTCTCTCCATATGGAAATGTATGCCACTTTCACATCTTTCAACAACGTATTGTATGAATGCTTCTGCGGTATAAGTAACTCCGTGTAACATTACATCAACAAAGTCGTATTCTTTCAAAGGGTTAAATGTGTCTGTCTGACTGGAGGTAAGTGTTTGCACTTGCTGTGGTAGCGATCTTGAATAAAGGTATACGTCACACGAAAAACGTGAGTACTGTGAAGACCATTCAGGAAATCCACGTCTTTGCACAACGTGTGTATGTCCGTTACATTTCTCTCTCCATACGCACACCGTTAATGCTTCCTGTTCGACGAAATGTGTATGTGAATGAGTTATGACGACGAATTTCAGTTACTTTTTCACCATTTCCCTGTAGCAGCAAGTCGTTCAGTGTGCACAGAAGTACTGAGTCTGGACGAATATTAAAAACGTAACATTCATCGTTGTCACATGATAGTTCGTCTTGTACATAGTATCCTTCGTATGAATCGTAACACAATACCAAGTGAATATCACCATAACACAACTGAATTTGTAAAACTCCTTTATCATCTTTAAAACATACTCTTCTGTAGTCCACCATTACGTACGTGTACTGGAATGTGTCTTCTGATCTGAATGGTGTGTATGTAGCAACGGTAGACTCACCCATTTCCATGTCTTCGTTACTGTAATCGTCGGAGAGTTCCGAACTTGAAGGGCTCGGTGGTGACATGAAGTTGCTTGTAGAGTTCACTGGTGAAAGATGATACATGTTTCTTTTGGTCTGTAGGTTCTGATAAGCCCAATAAATTTTCACTTCTCCCTGGTTCTTGACATTCTTCTTCACATCAGTTGTAGACCACCGGAGCTCTGCGTGTGGCTGCCAATGAAGAACGGATCAACTCTTCTCTTCCAGTTCTAATGCAGAACAATTACGACTTCTTTCCGACGCAGTTGGAACAAAATGCCGGCGCGGTAGAACAGTACGTTAACTATATGCACTTCGACGTGTCTTACTGGTTTGCAGATGCACGAGTGCAAATTAACGATTTAACTTTTAACTACAAATGAACAAACCACGATATGAACTGAACTCAAAGAGGTAGATGGCGGAGACTGCTCGTTCCCTTCTGTTACGTAAGTTTATACAAGTGAAGAAATATGGGAAAGAGGGGAGACAAGTGACCATTAGAATGAGAGAGAGGGGTGTCTACCGACCAATCATATGAAAGGTTAAAAGGGGGGAAAATATATGAGGTGTGATGAGAGGGGAAGGGAAACTTATAAATTGTAAGTACACATAACTTTATTTAGGTGACGGTGGGGTATATGTTAAGATATAAAACGGAAGCATGGAGGGGGGAAATCGTATGTAATTTGCTAGCTTATTTGGGCTATGAAGGAGGATAGTATATAAAGGAAAATGTATTCTAACGAGAAGTGGATGGTAGCTTGTGATTGGTTACAGTAAGAGAAATAATGTTATGTGGGGAAAGAGAGCTATCTTCTTATTGGCTAGTGGAAATTGTGGTGGGGGAAATCGCTCAAAAAGTAGAAAGGGAAGAAATAATTTTTTAAATGTTTCTTGGGAAGGGGAAGGGAGGAGGTGGGTAGTTTAAGCGGATAATAACACGAGTGTCAGTGAGAGAGCAAAGTAGGGGAAAGTAGGGGAAGGAGGAAATTCATCACGAGACTAACAGCCAATTAAAATAAAGGCAAGTAAGTGGAAGGGGAGGGGGGATAAATTAATATATACATGTAAAATGTGGAGGGGGAATCAATATGTCGATGGCGCTCGTCCGGGTAAGACGTGTCGGTAGTTGATTTAATGAAATAATTTTCACATATAAAAGTTTTTTTATTAGTTTTGTTAAAAAGTTTTTATTAAATTTTATTTATTTCATACATGCGGGTTAGTAATGGAATGCGAAATCGAAAAATTTTCGGAAGCTTCGGAAGAAACCCCAAGTTGGGGCCGGAAATTAGATGGAGGTTATATTTTTTTCGGGATTTTTCGGAATTTTTTGAAATTTTTTGAAATATTTAAATTTTTTTAGTCATTTTAATTTTTTTTTAATTTTCGAAATTTTGGAAAATTTTTGTAATTTGACACACAAAGTAAAAGTTATTTACGCAAAATGCGGATTAATTATATTTACAGTGTGTCTGATATAAACGAAGCTCTAGGTAACAAATAAAGCAGGGATGAAGATGTAAATGTATTCTGTGGAATCCTTGTCCATGGTCAAGTACAAGCTGTTGACGATAAAGTATGAATGTTTTAACATCATCTCAACATTCTTATTGAACAACAAATATAATTTATTACAATTACTCGCGAAACGTTTTAAAGAACAGTTATATTTCATTAGTTGGATAATATCGTCACTTTATACTAGTAAATAGATAATTGCCATTAATTTTCAAACTGTGCATTAATAATCTATTTAACACTGTCACATTTTCAAGGGGCAAGGAAAAAATAAGATGTCATCACACTTTTCACTTGAAGTCATATTTCTTTGCTCGATAATGTTCTGTTGTGTAATTTTTTAATATTCCAACACGATAATTGCTTGTAACCGTGTTCCTAAATGGTTAAATTCATGTTGAGAGCCTTGAGACGTCTCTGTACCTGTTTGTGTTTTTTTGTGGCAAATTCTTCCATTCATTCTAAAATCAAAGTGTTCTGTACCGCCCCAGTTGAATCATTTGCCGCGCGACTTTAAGGCGGTTGTTACAGGAGTTTAAATTTAGTTTTTAACTTTAATATAATGTAATATACCATGTGAGACCACTCCATGTTTATAATAAATGTGCTAGGTTAACTTTACATTTATTATGTTCACATGCGCCTCTTAATAATAACATTGAGCAAGGTGTGTCTTTAGTACTAATTCAGTACCTTACAATTAGGTTGCTATATCCATTTAACTTTTAACACCTTATCCGTTGGTTGTTATTCCGATGTATGGAAGTTTTATTTGCGGTGTTATGTGCTAAATGATATCTAACCGTACCTTCTAATATGAGTGACTTATATTACATTTAGGAGGAAGTTTTTGCTGTTGATATGGATAACAATATTTTCTTAATCCCAATTGTTACTCCCATATTGTCTTATTTTGTAGGTTGCGTACAACTAAAACCTTTAACTATATCTCTAAGACATAACTGCTAACTTATCGATATTTCTTTATTGCTTTCCTTCGGTCAAATAAAATTTTTTAGAAGATAAATTGTTGTAAATTGTTCTTTATCATTGCATTAATTTTTTATGTGAGATATTTTTGTACACAATAGTTTCTTCTTTTCACACACGCTTCTTGAGTAGAATTTAGGTACCTGTAACACAAAGAAAACTATATGAAATTTGCTTGTAATTTTACCTCATAATCACCCCATAACCACTTAGATCCTAGGGACTGTTACGCTATTATAAAATTAAAATATATAGACGACTCACTATTAAAAATAAATTCACTTTATAAATCATAAATTCATTGTCATGTATCGTATTATCTCACTAAGCAAAGATGTTGCTCCTTACGTGCGTATTAACTGTCAAAATTCTTAAATAAAGTCTATAAACTAGGGTGACTTTGTCAATGCAATATAACTATAACCGATTGAGTGATTAGTATTTAGATCATTTGGTGGAAAAAAATAACTGAAACATAGTTAAAAACATTACGTTCCGCCAGCCATTAAACATTGAAAAACACTTTCACTAACAGCAATAAACCAAAATTTGAGCTGGTAAACGTCACTTTGTAAAAGCAAAAGTAACCCTGGCTTACGGTACGTTGAGTTATTTACGTGGCAATCACTGTACGAGTCCTCGACTGGCGCGTGGGCGGCGTTGCAGCGAGTCACGCGTATTATTTTTTCCGCGAAACAGCTCGACTATTTCATATATTTTATAACTACAAAAATAACACACACTTGAAAATATGCTTCTGTAGTTTCCAAAATTCAGCACGCTTTTTAGAAATATAATTTTCAGGCCTCTCAAAATTGCTAAAAACGGGTTATTTTGACTGCTGTAACTGCGAACATATTACCTTAATTCGTAAAGCGATGCAGAGGGAGAGTTATGCGTTTATCTTCACTTCATACTATTCAAAAATAAAATGTCACCTTTTAAATTTCCGTAGAAAAAACACGACAACGAAAACCTTGCACGCAAATTTGACGCGCTGTCAATAGAGGCGATGTGCTTCTCGTCAAGCGTGGGACACTGGCTCTTATTGCTGCGCTGTTCCACGCGTCAAAGGTGGAAACTCGACACCGACGAAGACTCCTTTCAATTTGCCGTAATTGTTTGCAACACAAGCCAAATGCGGTACAGGCAAGAAGCTGTGGAATGTAGTCGGTACGAGACATTTCCACAGGTAATGGCGGGAGTTATGTACAAAGAATTTCAAATTTATTTATACTGTCCTTATCCACATATATTATGCATTTCGATAGCAAAAGTTACCTTCAGTCATGGCGAACACAGAATATATAAAATTTATGTAGTATAGATGCGCAGTAACTGATACTAAATATTTGGAGCCAGGTACAAGGTTAGTTATTTCATATCTGTTTATATTTTTACTAAGCTCTTGACATTTCTCTTCTTCGGAGACGTGGTACCTAACCCAGCATAGAGTGTAGGATGCAAGGCGTTCGTCATTTCCGATTGGGCTAGACCAATTTGCTGTTAAGGATGTTGAAGTTGCTTCTTTTATCTCCACTCCTCCCAGCAAGCTAGGTCCTGAAAATACATTTCCTTTCAAGGAAATTTTGTACAATAATCACTTATATGTATAAAGTTATAAGAAATATTTAAACAGAAAACGGAAGAAATTGTTGTAAAATATTATATCTTCACAGATTACAATTTTGTTAAACTTAGGTGTTTTACGTGCATAACCCAGTTAATAATTTAATTTATATGCATATATCCAGATACATTACGCACGGAAACTTTTCCTAATCTGACCACAAGCGAAAGACAAATTATTTTGAATATCTCAACTGGTATCAGTTACTGTGTAACACATACACAAAATGAACGTTCATAGCAGTACAAATGGTTCAATGGATATCTGATTTCAATATTTTATTATTAAGCATAGGTTGCGCACATATAGTATAACGAAAGGGATCGGTAGAGAGTATGGATGATAGACTCATTATATGAACTGAAAATACACAAACAATGACAGCGAGAAAATAAACCAGAAGTAACCAGCACAATTGATAAGCCTACTTTCCTCAAAGTCGGCGCAAAATAACCCTAAATGTTAAAATCGTTCACGTAATCTAGGAATGTTAAATGATAATATTGATACAGAAATGTGACACACATCATACTAAAAATAAGTCATCTTGCAATGTAATATGCGAATAAACGGTTTTTAAATGAAATGTGGAGCATATGTGTACCAAGATTATTGAAAGAATGAAAAAAAAAAAAAAAAAAAAAAAAAAAAAAAAAAAAAAAAAAAAAAAAAAAAAAAAAAAAAAAAAAAAAGTATCCTAAATATGTATTACTATACTTAAAATTTAAAGATGGCTTTCATTTTGAAAATATGTATGCAGGATAAATGAAATACACTAAGTTCAAGAAAAATTTGTATGTAGTATATGTGTACCGTGTTTAGGAAATTCTGAAAAATACTTCCCAAGGTATGTAATACTACGCTAGAAATATAAAAATGGCCACCATTTTGAAATTATAAACACGGGATGAACAAAACACACATAAGTCAAGTCAGATTTCTATATAATATACGTGAAATAAGTTTGTTTTTGGAAAATATTAACTAAGGTATATGATACTATGGTAAAAATAAAATGACTACCACTTTTATATATGAACACAGGCAAAATAAAATACACAACAGTAAAGACAGCTTTGTATGTAGTATATGTGTACCAAGGTTGGTGGTGTTCTGATGAATAGATCTCAAGATATGTGATACTATGCTAAAAATGTAAAAATAGCCACCATTTTAAAAAGATGTATTCAGGATGAACGAAACACACAAAATTGAAGTCCTTCTTTATGTAGCAAATGTGTACCAAGTTTGATGAAATTCTAAGTTACTGTTCCTTAAATATCTAGTTTGACCAAAAAGTTTTAAATGGCCGCCATTTTGAAAACATAAATATGGTTCAAATGAAATATATAAAAGTCTAGTTAGGTTACAAAGTTCTATATGTGTACACAGTTTGACGAAATTCGGTAAACTGTTTCAAACTGGTTTAATAGAACACACACGCACGGACTCACACACACATACACACAAATAATACACAGAAAAGTGTTCTCATAAGCCTCACAACAGTTAAGTCAACATTGCATATTATATGTGTGTACCAAGTTTGGTGAATTTCTAAAAAAATATTCCCAACGTTGCGGCTATGATTATACGTTTAGCTTCTATAAGCTACCAAAAACGTCTTAGGGTAAACAGCGTCTAGACGTCTTCGTGAACATTAACATTCTGCTAAAATAATATTTACCGCCACTAGACAATTTACCGCACTATTGCCAATCCCAGGGCCAGCTATGTACAGTATGGAAAATCTCTTCGCAGGGAGAAGGTAATGCGACATTTTTTCCTCACTTCGTGAGACCAACAGCTAAGGGCGATTTCCAAAAAATTGCACAACAATGTAACATTTCGGCGTGTGGATCACAGAGGTGTGAATTTCATAGAGATTAGATTTATAAGAACATGCAGCTATCGCATACAAATAGCGCATAAAACAAATATTAATAAATATTAAGGAGAATCAGTTTCAAAAACTAATAAAAATAAAAATTATAATAATGAAAATTTCCAAATATTTTTAATAAGACTATAATACTCAGGTTTGGCTTTAAAAAAAGCAAGATAAATATATCATATTTTACTGACGTCAAAACACATACATCGAAATCATGTTATGAAGAAAAAGAAAATACTAAATAAAAACGATTATGCTGTAATTCTTTTACATCGGGAGCTGTATTATGACAGGCCGAAGCTCTAAACTGTAGATCCGGCGGATGCGTACACAAATACGTTTAGAGTTATTTGATGTTTTTTTTGTAAAACAAGGC
Organism: Medauroidea extradentata; assembly: GCA_003012365.1. Lineage (NCBI taxonomy): Eukaryota > Metazoa > Arthropoda > Insecta > Phasmatodea > Phasmatidae > Medauroidea > Medauroidea extradentata. The sequence goes on from PNEQ01090106.1 coordinate 8,189, forward strand.
AATTTAACGGAACCATGGTGTCGGATATTAAAATAGGACATGCAGACAAGACTACAGTAAATACACAAAGATTGAAAGCATGAGTCTAATTGAAAGTTCACGTATTGTTTTGAAAATAATAAAAATTAATAATGTAATTTATTTTGAATGGTGCTTAGTTTGTTGCCTCGTTGAATGTCTCAGTCTACAAAATTTTTCTTCAATTCGTGTCGTGTATGGCGATCAACTATAATTAGTGGATTGCTAAGGAAGGACAGGCATACGGTTTTAAAAACTTCTGAAAGAACTTTAATGTATTAACCTTGCACATTGAACGTCATAATTATGTGGCAGATATGGTTTACAAAATAAATTTTGTTTAGTGCGTAATACCTACAACTTTGAAATTTATAAAACGTGTATCAAAAACTTGGTGACAAACTTTAACGGGTTATTCGTAAGATGGAAAGAGAATGTTTGATACACGGACCAATGGCCCAGGTCAAGTATAAGATTTGTAGACGCTTTCAAAGTTTGATAAAATACTAGAAATTATTGTGATATTTAGGAAACTGGTGATTTGACATAAACTAATTTCTTGTTACCAAATATGTTCACCAAAATCAATAATTATGTGAAGGATTTGTACATTTAATTCACCTAAAGTACATTGGAGGGGGTGGTAACACCCTTAATTCTTAAAAAAATATGTGACAAAGAGTAACTGATTGTGACCATACATACTGAAATGTGGGGCAAAATGACACAGTAATATCATCCTTAAGGGGAATTTATTAAATGTTTTGTTTCACGGAGAAGTATTTTTGCCTACCAAGTATGCAACCAGGTATGAAATTGCAGGTGCCACTACGGAGTGTTGTATGGGCATTTTGTTTGTTGAAGGCTAACTTGAAAGCAAGCAACTTGTAACTTGGTAAGTAACTTGTAAGTTGAATCGTGTATAGACGGAGGCAACCTCATCATAAGACCTTCACAACTGGCGCCGAGAGACGTCGAGGAAAACCCGTCAACAAGCACCCGAAACATTGCGTACGGAATGAACGTCCTATTACCATTGTATGGCGTGTAATGCACGAGTACCTGCTACATGCCTACCAGGTGTGAAGGATTCTGGCATTGTCACCAGCATATTTCGCTCTCAGACGTGCTTTCTCGCAGTAATTCCTGCGTCAGTACACAGCACTTCCATCGTGTTGTTTAATAATGGTGCGACATATTTGGGAGGACTTCAATACTCATGCAACTTCCATGGACACATACATGTACCACTAAATTCCTGCAATTCACATTGCGAGAGTATGTTGTTTCAACAAGACCCTGCGGTGCCCCTCCATATTACACAAGAACTGTACGTATTTATCTCAACGTGGAATCTCCAGACCTTAATCCACTCGTGTTTATTCTGTAGGGGTTCCTCAAGGCTGTGGTGTAAGACACTACATGTTTGCGGAACAGCACGCTATCGTTTGATAAGCTGAGTCAGTTCTTGCAATAAAATAAGGGGCAAACACTTGCTGAGTTTCTTATCAAGGTGTGAGAAGGCAGTCCGCAGACTTCAATGGATTTTATTTTTCGTTAAAGTATGACAATGCCATCTTATCTGTTATTTATGAAATTCACAAAAGTTTTATCACACATGGAGCTGCTAGACGTATTTTTTCCTTGCTGCGCGGCACGTAGAAAGTCTTTCTTTGTTGCATACTTGGAAGGCAACATATATAATCTCTGTGAAATTATTCGATATATTTTGCGAAAATATTTGTTATTCTAATTTTGCCACTACTGTATTAAGTTAGGCCCCAAAAAGGAAATCTTTGCTAGCATATAATTTTTTTTTACAAAAATGATTAAGGTGCGTCGCATGTAGAAATCATTCACGTTATTAAAGATTTTGACTGAACTTGTTGTTCGTTTCAAGCAAGCGGTTTTTTAATTTGATATGTACCGTAGGTTCTTATTTCAAACTTTCTATTACTATCCAAGGAATAACCTGTTAAAGTTTGTATAGTTTTGCGAATCAGATATTTTAGCGGAAGTTTCATACACAGGCCTAAATTGTTCCGTCCATTAAAAAAATAGAGTAAATAATATAAGTAAGGGTATAAAATAAATTTTTCCTATAAATTTTCAGTGAAGGGTACTCTAAAAGAACGTAAAACAAGTTATTTACAACAAATTTATACAAACAATTTTGCTTAGGTATTATATTTCCTAGTCCATGCATAATTTACATTTATAAATGTCCACCTTTACAAGCAAATACATTTAATTCCAGTAACAATATTTTTGTTTGTTTGTTGGCACCCAGGCTTGTAATATTATTAGACACACACTTACAAGTACTTAGTTGTCACCAAATTAGATATTTTGGTACCATGAAAATATTTGTTTAAAAGAGCACCTGCCAAAAGGTATACTGCAAAACTCTTAGGTTTAAACCGACAACAAAAACTATGTTTCAATTAAATATGTTTATTTTTAATCTTTGCTGTTAATTTATTTGTAGTATTTTTTAAAGAAGCCTTACGCTAAAAATAATTCATTTACTAAAGCAAATTAGAAGTTTTATCAATGAAAAATAATTAAATAAGAATAGCAACACAAAAAGCTGTTTTTAAAATGTAATGTTTGATAAAAACATAATTTCTTCACCGCAATATAACATTCTTAAACGATTGATTTGCCTGCGCACTTGTCACTGGGAGAATCTCCGATCTTCTGAACTATTTTCCGCTACACATGATTGGACACAAGTGTAATATGCATTATCTTAGGTGCTACAAATATAATTATATCGTAACTCATGTGTGATCTTACGTATGGCAATTATATAGATTTTGAAACATTTCACCTGAGGTTATTAATTAGTTTTTTATTTACCTCCTTACATTGTAGTTCAGTGAAGATCACAAATGATTTGCGTATTCAAAAATGTTAATACTTTTGTCCAATAAAGTACTTAAATTGTATTCAAATACCTTCAAATTTAAGTGTAGGATTTAATCAGAATGGTTAAAAAAAATTAACCGAGATTATTTCACTATACGTGTTAATATTCCTTGCAGAAATACAAAGTTACAGAAATTGGTTTTAAAGGATTTTAAAAGTTATATATATATATATATATATTAAATGGGGTTTATTAGTTTTAGGTGTTCGGATTGAAAAAAATTATACAAGTTCAAATAAGTTCACTACTTAGAAAGTAAAATTTATTACTAAGGTACTATGTTTTTTAAACATTTGAGTCAAACGCGGATTCAGGCCATGAATTTGCAGCTGTGCAGACGGTAAGCTTTAAAGTAAGAAGACCGGCTATGATAAGTCGCAGTCATTTAACGGAAAAACCATTGGTACGTGAGTAGCAAGTCTGTTACTTGTTGCCGACGACTTAAGAATAATATAAATATATATTTGGCAATTTTCGTAAAGTTTCTTACTATTATCTGAACGTAATTTTTGTGGAGATGATTTCACTACTGTTCATATAACGTAACGTAGTGTTCCGGAGGTTTCCAAGTTATCTGATGAAGTTTTAACATGTTTCCATTCTAGATAAAAACTAACTCTTAATATACTATATTGAAAAACTCCATACCTTCTAGTTAAAGTGTACGAGCGGGACTTTTATTTTGCTGTATCAGAGAATATATTAAGTCAGTAACTGTTAGTTAGAGAGATTCGTAATTAATTGCAGTATTAATAGCACATTCGACATATGATTAATTAAATTATATAATTTGTATGAATGTGTAGGCAGACAGCAACTAATTAATACTTTTTTTTTTTTTGTTTTCTTTTGGTTTGGTATTCAGAGAGTTACGATAGGTATTTAAAGTATTTTTATTCTTCACAACACTAAATTTCTCACATTTGAATTAATAGTTTCCGGTATAGCTTAATAATTTTTATTATTAAATGACAGCAAATATGCTATCGGCTGATTTATTATTGGTAGTGTTGTTTCAAGCTGTCATTGCTATTGTCACGGTCAACCCAAGTGAACCCACGTGATTTGCTTGCACACTAATCGTTCGTTTGATTTTTTTTTGCAACTTTCACCATGCTTTACTCGCTACTACACTCTGCATATTCATTAATACACAGAATACAAATTACCACATCACTAAAAAAATAAAAATTAAAAAAATAAAAAAAATAAAAAAATATATATATATATATTAAAAGTAGGGAAAAGAGAATATATATATACATAATGAAATAACGCATGTTTCTTTTACCTAGTGGTCTATTACGCTCAACTGACAATGGACATTACTGCATATTGTATAGCTCGTTTTCATTTCTTTGATATAAATATAATAACACATTTCTAGAGTGAGAGGTGCCGGCTGACAACGGCTATCACATAAATAGACACCTGGTTTCAGTATATAAGATGACTAAAATACTGTTAAAAGCTTACTTGTAGTGACAGATATATATGCAGGTCCCGAATCAGCAACATTATTTCCCATGACGACCACGCTGACATTGAATTCCAAGTAGCTATACAGGTCAGTGATGGAGTATTCAGTTACAGTGGAGTTGTACAAAAATGTACAGCCCTTATAATCGTGGCTGTCTGAAGCCCAGCATATCTTATAACCTCTAACACACGGCAGGTTCTCTTCAAGAAGCGGAGACCATTCCACTTGGATTTCTCTAAAACTTACATCAACTGTTGTAAGATTCTCCACGGGGCTCAGTTCTGCAAACACACAGCACATTTCAGTTATTATATTTCATTTGTTATGTTTAAAACATTAAATTAGATAGAGAGTGAAACTTAAATTTCTCTTCTGTAAACACTGTATATTGGAAACAGTTTAGAAAGAAATGTTACACTGTGAATCCTGCGTAGTATTTTCATACGTGTTCTTCAGAACCACGTGCATGTGTTTCGTATGCTGAATGCTCAGATATATTAAAACGTAAATATTCACAGCAAGCAATTTGTTTTTATCAAATTTTTGCTATAACTTTTGGTTTTCGTTTTTTTTTTTTTACACTCAACAGCGATAGGAAATAGAATATTGCTCACGTGACAGTTAAGTAATCTTAATAAATAAAATGAAGTGTACTGACACACTCACCCTCTCATCAACGCACGGCCCAAACCGCTGGACTCAGAAACATGATATTTTGAGAAAAGCTTCCCCTTACCTCGTAGGCACCCCTTATGAACGTATTTTTCATAATTCGATAATTAAGGGGGTGGAAAGGGGTATGATGTATTTCCGAAGGAACGACGATAGAGCTCGAACCCGACGGTCTACCATCATGATTTTTTACTTTAATAGGACACTCATAAAAATGCATATTAGACAATTTTAGGATTTTTCAAAATTCAAGTTTTAAGGGGTGAAAAGATCTTAAATGTGTTTCCGATTAACTATCGATATCTATCGAATTCTTCGGGATAAAGAGTTGGTATTCACTTCAAAATGTTTCTTACGTAAATAACCAAAACGTAGTTTTAGGGTTTATTGAAATTCAACCCGTAATCAGTAAAAATGAATCGTCTATATCTATGAAACACAATTGGTTACCGTGGTAATTTTTACTTAAATTGGTTACGTATACAATTGTCTATGACAGGACTCCAAGACGTTTTGAAATTCTTTAATTAAGGGGTTGAATATACGTGAAATGTGTATTCGATTGTCCCTCCATATCTATCGGACCAATCGAGATATCGAAATGCCTTTGCTTTAAATTAATGCTTTTGTAAATATTCCACGTACCAATAAAATGTATTTTCCAAATTCTACCCTAAAAGAGGTTAAAAAAAGGGCAAAATATGTTTTCGATTCACAATCGTTATATATCGATTTCATTGATTTTTTTATAGCGAAGTTATGTTTGTTTAAGACTGATGCTTTCTCAAATACCTAAAAAGTAACTCCAGGTATTTTTGAAATCCGTCATCTATGGAGGTAAAAAGTGGTGAAAAGTGTTTTCAATTAATGGTCGATATATCTTGAACCCAGCGGGATATCGTCGTGTTTTTTACGTTCAAGAGACACAAGTAAAATAGTCTAAAATGTGATTTAAGGATTATTCGAAATTCTGTCTTTTGGGTGGTGAAAATATCTGTAATGTATTTCAGATAAATCCTGGATATATATCGAACCCGTCGAGACATACAGTTAATTTTTTTTTCAGGATGATGATTACAAAAATAATCGCAATATGGTTTTTAGATTTTTCGAAATTCGAACTTTCAGTACTGTGCAGGGTTATATGAGATTTTTAATATATAATCGATTTTGATTCGTCTGAACGGGCTGCCGTTGTGATTTGCACTTCAATTGGATACTTATACAAATGTATACGATGATAAAGGGCGCGGTCTACCGCAATTTTCATCACCATTTTTTTATTCTTATTTGTACCAGATATTTTTTCTTATTTTAGACACAAAATGTGACTAAATTTGGCTCTTGTTAAATTTTTTTATCTCTCACAGTTTTCGCGTAATAGCTTGTTAGTCATATTTTGCATGTTTCCGTTTTAACGACTACACTAAAACCAACTGATATACCAAACTCAAAAAAATCACAGTGGATAAAGACATTGCAGGCTACAATGACATGCTCGTAAAATTAAAGAATAAAAAATATTTTTGTATTTTTAAAAAATTTATTGCATTTTTTTAAATGTTTATTTTTAGTTTCAGCATTTTTTAAATACAAATAATTTTTATTCTTTAATTTTATGAGCATGTTATTGTAGCCTGCAATGACTTTATTCACTTTGATTTTTTTTTTTGAGTTTGGTATATCAGTTTGTTTTAGTGTAGTCGTTAAAACGGAAACCTGCAAAATATGACTTTAACAAGCCATTACGCGAAAACTGTGAGATATAAAAAAATTCATAAGAGTCAAATTTAGTCACACTTTGTGTCTAAAACAAGAAAAAAAAATATCTGGTACAAATACAAAATAAAATAATGATGAAGAAAATTGCGGTAGACCGCGCCCTTAAATTAAAGTATTTCGAAATTCCACCCCCGAAATTGTTTAAAAGCGCAAAATTTGTTTTCCATCAACCCATAACATCTATCTAACCAGTAGAGATATTGAGATTTTGTTCGCGTCAGAGTGATGAATACTTAAGTATTTAAAATTTATATTTATTTATTTTTTTACTTTACGAGATAACTTCATTGTTAAGAATAAAACTAAGTATGTGAACTTTCGAGGCAGACGATCCGAAAAGCAAATACGACCAGCGAGAAATACATTATACAGGAGTTCATGCTACAGAAATATCCCGAGACGTGGTATTGTACAATCTCTGTGGGCCCAGGACATGAATATTTTATTTTCTGAGTTAAAATTTGTTTTTAATGAATTAGTTTGACGTTATCTGACGCAGTTGTTTGTAGTTCAGGGGGCCGATTAAATATCGCCAGCGACTGTACGCACCGATGCAGCGCAATGTAAGTGCAGAGCAAGTTATTAAACAGGTCCTCTGTGGCACTCGATGAGTATATAAGTCCAATGCAGCGCAAGCAGATGCAACGCAGGTGCATATTTGGCGTTGCACCAATAAAAAGCGATATTTAATAGGCTCCTGGTCAACATTCCGGGAGGTTACGGGCTCGAATTCCATTAAAAGCTGCGTGCGAACGTTCAAATCTGACAAACAAAAACTGCAAAGCAGATCCAATTAGTGAAATTTGCATGTTGTCGTTTAAAAGGGGTAAAATGGATTATGCATTCCCTTTCCACTTAGGTCTCTCGACAACATCAGCTCACATAATATATTATCTGAATAATCCCAAGGTTGGGGCATCAGATACGTTTCTGCGAAACTTTTTCCCACAAAAACTTTCTAATGGCATCAAACTTCAAGTGAATATTTTGAATAATGTAATTGAGGACACAATCACCAATGGTTGCGCACAGGGTAAATCAGATGTTTTTCATTCGAATAACCTCTTGCATTTTAGAGTCTATAACTACCCCACAACGTCAACTTTGCAGTGACTGTAAATAGGCCCAGGTGACAGGGACAAACTTAATTAAGACTGCTTTTCGCGTGGACAGCCATAGCTACTTATTCTGCTGCAGAGTTGACACAACTAGCAGGTTTGTATTCTAACGCTTGCTGACAGAAGTACTAATCTTGTGTATAAAGAGGTTTTTTCAACTAATGTAAATATTATTAGTTATGAATAATACTCGCGAGCAAAACAGTGGGGGACTGCTAGTCTCTATACATAAAAATTGATCTCTGACTGACTGACGTACCAAACTGCAGCTCAAACCACTATACCTTGAATGGGTTCCCCTCAGGTTGTAGGCGAGCACTAAGAAGGGATTTTTCGAAATTCGACTTCTAATGGGGTGAAAATGGGTGAAACGTGATTCAAAAGAAACGTCAATAGAGCTCGAACCTGACGGCCAATCATCGTGATTTATACATTAATAGGACATACATAGAAATGCATATTAGCAATTTTAAGGATTTTTCGAAATTCTACTTTTAAGGGGGTGAAAAGACCTTAAATGTGTTTCCGATAAACTATTGATATCTATTGAACCTTTCCGGATAGAGAGTTGGTATTCACTTCGAAATGTTGCTTACGTAAATACCAAAAAAATATTTGTAGGTTTCTTTGAAATTCGACACCCAAGCAGTAAGAAGGGGCAAATTGTGTTTTTTTTATTAATGGCTTATATAATTGAAACACGAGTGACTACCAACGTGATTTTAACTTCAATTGTTTACATATAGTAATGACAAACATTGGACTCCAAGACGTTTCGAAATTCTTTAATTAAGGGGGTGAAAATACGTGAAATATGTTGTCGATTATTCCTCTAAATCTATCAAACCAATCGAGATATCGAAGTGGTCGTTGCTTTAGATTGATGTTTATGTAAACATCTAAATACCACTTAAATAAATTTTCCGGATTCGGCCCCAAAGAGGCAAAGAAAGGATAATATGTGTTTTCGATTCACAATCGATATATATCGACCACATTAATTTTTAATATTGCAACGTGAATTTTGTTTAAGAATGTTGCTTACTCAAATACCTGAAAAATGATTTCACAATTTTTCTTAATTCGCCACCTAAGGAGGTGAAAAGGTGTGAAAAGTGGTGAAATGTGTTTTCAGTTAATCATCGACATATTTTGAGCCCGGCGGGCTATTGTCGTGTTTTTCACGTCCGCTAGACACCAATAAAGTTTTCTAAAACGTGATTCAAATGTTTTTCAAAATTCGCCTTTTTTAGGAGGCGAAAAGACCTGTAATGTGTTTTATATAAATACTCATACATATCGAACTCGTAGAGATATACAGTTAATTTTTGCTTCAGGATTATGATAACAGAAATAATCGCAAAATGATTTTTAGATTTTTCGAATTTCGAACTCTCAGTACTGTGCAGGGGTCATATGTGTTTCTAAATGAATGATCGATTTTGATTCGACTGAACGGGCCACCGTCGTTATTTGCACTTATATTGGATACTTATACAAATGTGTAAGATTTGAAATCAAAGTATTTAGAAATGCGACACCCAAAAGGGTGTCGAATTTCTAAATACTTTGATTTCAAATCAAAATTTGTTTTCCATCAATCCATGACATTTATCTAACCAGTAGAGATTTTGAAGTGTTGTTCGCGTCAGAGTGATGTTTACGTAATTATTTAAAGAATTATGTGTAATTTGTTTTTACTTGATAAGATAACTTGGTTACTAAGAATAAAACTAAGTTTGTAAACTTTCAAGACAGACGATCCGAAAAGTTAGTACGTCCAGCAAGAAATAAATTATACATGAGTTTCACTCGACGGTAACATATCGAGACGTGGTATTGTACAACCTCTATGAGACCAGGAAATGAATATTATATTTTTTAATTAAATTTGTTTTCATGAATTATTTCGACGTTACGTGACGCAGTTGTTTGTAGCTCAGGTCTGCATTCCGGAAGGTTCTGGGCTCGAATTACGTTAAAAGCTGCGTGCGAACGTTCATTTCTGACACGCAAAAACTGCAATGCAGATGGAATTAGTGCAATTTGCATGCAGCTGTTTAAAAGGGATGAAAAGGATTACGCAGCTCACTTTCGACTTAGGTCCCTCGACAATATCAGCCCACATAATATATCATCTCACTGATCCCAAGGTTGGATCACAAAATACGTTTCCGCTAAACCTTTTCCCACAAATCTTTCTAATGACATTTAATGGCATTTAACTTCAAGTGAATATTTTGAAAATATGTAATAGAGGGCACAGTCACCAAAGGTTTTGCACAGGATAAATCAGACGTTTTTCATTCGATTAACCTCTTATATTTAAGAGTCTTTAACTCCACCACAACGTCAACTTTGCAGTGACTATAAATAAGGCCCAGGTGAAGTCGCTGTTAGTGGCAGGGACAAACTTAAGACTGCTTTTCGCGTGGACAGCTATAGCTACTTATCCTACTGCAGAATTAATTCAACTAGCCGCTTGGACATTCTAACACTTGATGACTGAAGTACCAATCTGGTGTACAAAGAGGTGTTTCAATTAAAGTAAATATAATCAGTTGTGAATGATACTCGCGAGCAAAGCCGCGGGGGACTGCTAGTTCAATATCTTTTTAACACTTCTTTTATCAAGACGTTATGCGGTCATCCGAAATGACTTGCTCGGAAATTCCATTTTTAAAAACTACATAGCCGAAATATTTAATGATTTTGTTACTATAATTTATCAACCATTAATTTATGTTGCCTTACTTAACATAGTCTAATAAACGAAACTGAATCTTAAGTAATGGTTATTACTAGAGTTTATGGTTTACTTCGGAAAATCTTTAATGTTTGCTGGGTTTCAACGCATGTTCAACTTACCAGAAGATTACTGGCTTTTGGTTGTAAGAGGAGCACTTGCCCTATTTGACTAAGCCAATATTGTAATATTTGATGCCTGTTATATTTCTTCAGATAGCTACTTTGTGTCAGACGTAATACACCCAATCATAAGTGTTGCAATTGACTACAGCGTTTTCGAGGGTGTGTTGGCAGGAAACATTTACCGATATACCATCATCTCTAGTTATAGCCTTAACCAATATTAATATAAGTTAGCAAATATGTTGTGATTAATGCGTAATTTACAGTTTCCATAAATAGGGACAGGTTCCACTGTTCATCATATATTATATCGAATATTTTATTGCAGGATTTTTTTTTTTGGATTAGTTATAAATTATGTAAGAACTGACCTGCCATATCGCAAGCATAAAGCTAATTAGATAAGATGTTTTTACTTTCTTGGTGCTTCTGAATTCAACAAATGACTTGCAATCAAAAGGAATCCGTTAAATTTTCTTTTACACTGAAACAGAGTATAGTTGCAGGTACCATACTTCTGTTAAAATAGGGACAGCAAAACAATTTGGCTGTCGGTACTATGTGAATTGTTCCTTCAACAATCTGTTTTGTAGAACTTACCATCTGGTTTGTAAAAGCAACAAGGCTCTTTGTTTTTTCTACCGAACAGATTGTTGAAGGAACTGTCCAGAGTAGTACCAACAACCAAACTGTTTTGTTGTCCCTATTTAAACAGAAGTATGATGCCCACAACTATACTCTTTTTTTCAGTGTACTGTCACACTAATGTATGTTTTCTGCGACTCTCTAAAACATTCTGGACAATCGCTGTTTCCATTCCAGTGTCTGATACGAAGTCCCACTACGTCCGTTACTGTTGATAAACACGCACTTTTTTTTAACCTATCTACATCGTTTTTAGTTGCGACACGCACTACATAGATAGGTCGTGGTTATTCGAGATGCCTCAAACACGTGTTACTTTGTGCACACTTGGAAGCCAGGTTTAACTGAATTTAGAGCTGAATATGTTTGTGATGTCAACCGAATGATATCAAAGAAATGTCCAACCTCAAGAACAATGAACTTGAAAAATGCGTTTTAAATATCAACACATCAACACTAACAATTTGTGACACTTTACGTATTAAAATTAAACTATATCTACAATATTCCTGTCCTGGGATAACAAACAAATACAGTATAATATGACGGTTTACTTAATTTAGTGAGTCAAGAATGTCGTATTAAAAGTGAGCAATTGTTGAAATGTTGATATTCGTTCTCGAAGCAACTAACCCACTCATGTGGGTGTTCATAGCTAATAAGAAGCAGCAATAATAGGAACAGGTTTAGTTCTGGTAAAATCTTTATTTCCAATAACAACGTGTGAAGTGAATGCTCATGTAAACTAGGCCTAAGTATAGTATCACAATATTTCGACGTTTTCTCTTACGTACACTCAAAATCTGCAAAGCAAAAATCGGGAGTTAAAACAATAAATATTAAACTGGGTCAGAATTTCGAAAGTTGGATACGTGATATTTTGGCTGATAGATATGCCCCTCTTTTGTTAGTTGATTACTTGACAGATTGAATGGTTTGTCAGTATTTAACTGCTACGTTTTCAGCGACATGAAGTGAGAATGGAGGAGCGCCGGATTGAATAAGCAGGAGAAACAGGATGTACCCGTGAAAACTCCATGCGAAAATCCGGGTCGACCCGCCAGGAATCGAACCCAGATAGCAGTTTTGGTGGGGGGCGGGGGGTATCAGTGCCCAAACCATCGTTGAGACAAAGCTGCTTCAGTTCATAGTTGTAATTTTCAGAATATACAGTACAGTATGTCCAGAAACAAACGCGAGTCCTGGGCTAAATTGGAGACGAAAATATTTTTGCCAAAATATTGTACAATGACACTTTACGTGCACACTGTGTCAACATAGCACTGTAGTTAGCCCCATCTTGCGCTCCACATATATATTTCTTATCTTACTATGCTATTCTGTCCTGCATATTATGGATGCAGGTTTATATCCCGAGCAGTATATGACTCTAGGTTTACCTGACGTAACATCCTTAAAATAAAACCTGGACGTGGAGCTCAAGAGAAACTTTCTCCGTACAGTGTTGCCGCATTGTGCACGTAAGACGTCGTTATACAACATTATTTTGCCCCTTACATTTTCGTCTCTAATTTTGCCCAAAATTCGCGTGGTCTGCTAATTGTGCGTTCGTTTCTTGACAGCCTACATTTAAGGTTCAATAAATAAAAAATTTCAGTAATTGCCATTGTCACAGAACAGGTATAAATAATATTTTTTCTAAGTATATTTTGAAAGACGTAAGTTATGAGATAAGCACCACAGCACGTGTAGTTTGAACAATTGTATTTACCGCAAGCAAGAGAAGAAGTCGCTGCGAGGAGCAACAGCAGAGGAAGCATCGTGACTGCAGAAGAAAACCTGAAACACAGATACATAAGTGTTACATAAGAGGTTAACCTATACGCAGCATAAAATATCAGCCAGCAGTGTTCAAACAGTAACAAAAGTAAAGTTTTCAAGCTTCCATTAAGTCACCAGCAAGGCTTCTATATCCACTCAGGTTTAACCATAATCGATAACAAGGTAAATATCAAACGAAACACGCTAAACGGCGGGGGAAAAATTTAAACTTTATGACATATCCAAAACCAGAATAAAGAGAAATTGAATTCACATATACCAGAGCAGCAGGAAACCAATGTTATAAACAATCGTGTAAATTGTGCTGCTGACGTCTAATTTGCTGCAACATTCAATAAACGTATATATCTCGGCTTCATTTGAATTCGTTCGTGTTATGATACAATCCTGAATTGCTTGCATGCGTTTACACATAATCTGTAATATAAGTTTATACGTTATGTTACTTTGACAAGGACAAGTATTTTGATGACACTGAGGAGAAGATTCATTAATAGCACCTGTCAGAAACATACAGTGTCAAGTTTGTAGTTACTAATAAAAACCTTTATTTACAAACACAAAATATTAACGTTGACAGTTTTTTATGTTTCGTATTTACAAAAGTATAAATTGCTATACACTATTGGACAGATGCTCAGCAAAATCAATTTTTGTGTACAATTTAAGTTCTTACTGTAAATGCATTTATAATTGTAGGCCATGTTGCTGGAAAATTTACAAGCAATGCAATTTTCGTTATTGTCTAGAAAACGTGTTTTCTTTAATTATCTGAAAATTTCGTGACTATTATTATTCAGGACAACATAAAACGCATTTATACATTATTACTAGTAACGTACTTATTTTAAATCAAGGTTGGTCAGAAAAATATTCTGTAAAATATTATTTGTAAACTTTAATATATCTACTGACTATTGGAGTAGGTTGATAAAATTGTTCTCACTCATCAATGGTAGTGTTCCCATTATTTGTTAGGAAATCGTCAAATATATACTAATGTTATCAGACTTGTACAGTAACAGAGCTCAATATTTGTTCTCTTTATAAATTGGATTATGTTAAGTTGCGCATACAGTGTATGGGTTAGTAGCTTACATTAGTATTTACAGTGTATCTAAAAATTGTAAACCGCACCTAACAAAACGTTATTGATACTGCGTTTGGATGTTGTAAATATAGTATCGTAAAGGCGTTGACACGAAGATACATATTAAGCAACAAAACTCTGAACACTTTGTATTGCACAGTAGGGACAAACTGAATGCGTACACATTTGTGACTAGCTTTTACATAACCTATTGCCGTTCAAATTTAACGTACTCCGTAAGGCAACTGTATAGGCATTAGTTCTGTGACTGCAGAATGTTAACCAGTACATAATACGCCTTGCACAGTTCAACAGAAGGTAGTTTTGCAAAAAGAATCCAACCTTCAAAGTATTTTATTTGGAAATAGCCATACCACGAAAAAGGTAAGATCAAATCTGTCCTACAAAATAATGTTTAAAAATCATAATGTCTGAAGAAAAATTAGAGCCCAGTAAAGCGGTTTATGTGAGATTTATATAGACACTGTAAACTTTGACCTCGAATATCTCAGTTCAAGTAAACTATTGGTTCCATTTTGTGCAACTACGTCTTAATATGTTACACTCACTCACCGGACTATGAGGTGTTGCACTGCTGCAGACAAGTGTGCTCAGTGTGGTAACTTATCACACTATGCTGCTACCCAAGAGACAGTTGACCTGAGAGATCTTGCCAACTACGACCTTCGCACTGCATTTCATTCTTGAGCCATAGTAGGGCCTAAACACTGTTCCAAGCTATGTTATCGTATTCGTCACATGGTTCTCG
The DNA here is from genome assembly GCA_003012365.1 of Medauroidea extradentata. NCBI lineage: Eukaryota > Metazoa > Arthropoda > Insecta > Phasmatodea > Phasmatidae > Medauroidea > Medauroidea extradentata. Next base: position 23,369 of record PNEQ01090106.1, read on the forward strand.
TATTAGTTCCCAAAATATCGTACTTCACAATCCGCAATTTTTTTTGTAACAGTAAGGATATATCAAGTGTATTTTACATAACTAAGTTTAATGTAACTCGCGACACATTTTTTTACTATACGCGAAAGCGGTTATGGTTTTTAATTTCGCGAGTAATTTTTTTATGAATATCTTAAAAAAATGTACAAAAAATCTACTCGGTGCACTAGAGTAAATAAATACATGACAATCATTAGAATTTGTATTGTGTAACTGCCTGTAAAAATACTGTCAAACATAGGTACATATAATGACTACGTTTTCGATAAATTCGTGCTACAAAACAGTTTTTTATCGTTTGTCTTAGCAAACACTTGTTCCTCATTCACGTACGATAATAACCGGGGTTTTTCAATGGTACGATTCTGAGAAACCGTATCAGTTATAAGTGGCACGAATACTGTCGCTGCCCATCTTGTTTTATTTTTTTCCTGGAAGGTCATCTTTTCAGAAATATGCTTATCAATGTTTTGATACATGTGAGAGCACGATAACCTCAGTGCTAGCTGTCTTGAGGGAAGTCTTTGATAGACATGTTTATACGCCGGCGTCGATTAAATACACTTACTGTACGCGCGCCAGCTCTGAGTCCCTGGCCGGTACGCGTTCATCGACGGTTGAGTCCGATAACATGTCGACGCACATACTAGGCGTAGAAACTTCGCAGGTTAGGGTGTGTTTTCTACTGTGTAACTGTACCGTATGTGACGTTTAGATCGAAAAATACATATACGCCAGGGACTCAGAGCTGGCGCGCGGATAGTAATCCATACGGGCGAAAGTAGTGCGCACGTCGAGGTTAATTCCACCTCTATGCACTTTGACCTACGTTGGCATGTAGAGTTTTGAGACTATTCTTTTTCTATTGAACTTAACACGCTGACCCTAAAAGATTATTATTTGTAGAAAGTGTGGCGTAGTGATAAAAGTATATTTTTCCGTTGATGCTTTTTTTTCTACCAAGTGTTGCATATTGTAAAAGGCTTTTTTTTTATTTTAGTTGCCCAGGACGTGTTAATAATATCCATACTGGTAAACAATGTACAACCGTAGTTTGAATATTATTTTATTTCAATGAAGATTCTGTGGCTTTTTAACATTTCTCGTAAAACACAAGTGTGACATACTGTAACACCGTCCATCTGCTTCCAAATTCATATTGCTAGGCGCAACGCTGGACACGAAACACTGAAATGTCGTGAAATCCGATAGAGTTTACAAAGACGTATTACTACTACTAGATCACGACAGCTAGTCCCGCGGGAGAAAAGCTATACCACTCTGTTGTCATTGACCACCGAACTGAACTGTTGAGACGCACCACAGCACCGGCCATAATACTGTGATACACACAGTCGACGTATAAGATGTGAACTGAAAATGTACAAATATAACTTCATATGGCTTGAATGATGCAGCTTGAGCTGCTAGGAATGTCCCTGAAAAAATTGTGCTATCATAAATGTTTTAACTTCATAATATTTCCCAAAGAAAAGGAAATTCACAAATTTTTTGATTTTGCGAAATTCGAAAATTAAGAAGGTGAAAAGCCGTAAAATGTGTTTTTCACTAATCCGCGATTTTTCCTAAACCATTTCAGTTAGTGAGGTGATTTTTTCTTTAAAATGATACTTAAGTAAATATCTAAAATGAATTTTTACAATCTTTCAAAATTCGTCCTTGAAAGCTCTTAAAAAAATAAAACGTGTTTTTTAATTAATCATACATTTCTGCTAAACCAGTGGAAATATTTAAATGGTTTTAGGTTTAAAAATTTAGGATTTTTCGAAATTCGTCCTTGAAAGTTGTTAAAAAAATTAATTGATTTCAAATAATCATCTGTACCTCTTATACCCGTTGAGATATCGTGATGATTTTTCGACAAGAATGAAGCTTATGTAAATATCTACAAATTAAATTCAGGTTTTTATGCAATTCAAAATTTAAGTAGGTGAAAAGCAGTAAAATGTTACAGTCTCCGGAAAAAAGATAATTATCACGGAGATCGTTTCTTTTTGCCAACCTACTCATAAATAAAACCTCTTTGGACTGTAGCCACTACATACGAAAGAATTATCACAGCATGCCTTTAACATTCACTAAGGTATCGTATAAAGTTTGTGGTGTGGAAGGGGTGGGGTTACGGATTCGTATCCCGTGCAAGACTTTGCGATGGAAATTACTACGACATCATTCGAGCATATTGCGTGCGCTCTTTACACTGAGCTAAGACAATTTACAGTTCACTGTTATTGAGTACGCTAGCTGTTAAATGCCTTCACCGCATATTTTATCTAGAGTTACTGTTTACGTTACATAATTTCATGCGGGCGACGCCGCAGCCGGCCGGCTAGTAAAGATATAAAACTATAATTGTATGGCACTTGGACACCCTTAAGGGCGTTCCAGTGGGAAATAATCATAATTTTATATTGTTTTGTAACAGTGCTAGTTATGTAGACGTTACTTAGTAGTACATTATCATCTTACAAAAAATAGCTCAGCCAGTTTTCCCATAATAGTTTTCAAAGTCAGAATTTCCATGTTATCAGTTAATACGCGCAATGAAAACCAATGAACATACTGAAACGAAATAATTTACAGTATAAGAACATGTCGCGGGCTAGGGATTCAAGCATATTATTCTCCCAATCTTTTACGGTGTCTGGTGCTCGGTTTTTGAAATGATTCGCCCAATGAATTAAATACATGTCAAAACCTAAGCAGTTTAAAACCTCTATTTTAAAACATATTTGTTACAAACTAAACAGCTCGTGGAATAGTGGTATGGTGCTACTTTATTTATTGTAGCTTTTTGTACTAGTTTTTTTATTATTTTTTTATGTGTACAGAATTTAGAAATAGTTCAAAACCTAAATGTTACAATACTGGCAGTTTCTTAACCAGTTTATATATGGATATACACATTTATATCACATACTATTATAATTTTTCTTTCCGATAAACAATACGTTTACTGTTTACTATAATGCTGTTATCCAGATGCACATAAACTCCGGCAAGTTTAGTCTATAGCTATGTTGTTATACAAGAATATTTAGATAACATACACACTACTTGTATTTTTTAAACACTTATGGCGTATTTATAGTATCACCATACACATATTTAAATTTTATTTTTTTTCTTTACTTGCGGTAATTATTAATATGTAAAATCAGTTGTAAATATTTAGTGCATCTAGTTAAATTAATTAATCATTTTTGCCATATTAATATTGTATTTAAAATTTTTTTTGACACCATGCTTCTTTAAAATACTGTATCCAAGCCCTCCAGTATAGCTAAAAACGACCTCTTCAGACGGCCATTCTTCAAAATGTACTGACCGGAAGTATATGAAACTCGGACACGAACGTGCACTGCACTTTGCTACAGAATTTTCACCAATAAAATGATATTAACAACTATCGGCGGTAATCGTGCAAGCTAGTTCAGCACTTGGCTTTTTTTTGGCGATGTGGCAGTTGATGCGCGCTTCAAGGTCACCCTTATAGCTCCGTCATTTCTGAGCTGCTAACGTGCAGGTAGGTTTAGTTCTTATCTATAAGGATGTTGAATGTGAGAAAATATTGTATACAAACCATTGTGTTCGTTTACTCATAAAGCATATTAAATAAAGACAACGAATTAACAACTAACGTTTAGGATAATCACGCTGCCTTAAATAAATTAATGGCATTTGTGCATGAAAAAAAAATTTCTACTGCACAAAATGGCTGGTAGAGGGGTTACTGGGATTTCTCGCTAAAAGTTACAATATATTTGGCAGCTCACAATTTTCTTCACAGATCATGTGTACAGACGTAACAAGGCTGAGATACTACTGGAACACCCGTTTTAGCACATATGCTTTCTGTTAGACTAGAACCAAATGAAGTAACAATGAAAGTTAAAATATTATTTAGTGTCTTTAGTTATATTGAAAACATATTTGTCCCTCGCTAGATTTAAAAACCAAACTTAATTTTTGTGACAAAGTGATTAAGATTTGTAAACAAATTTTAGGAAACTATTTCCACACTCTTCTGAGTACACATATTTTAAATTATGTGTAAAATACCTGATGATATTACATTAGTACACAAATAATTTCTGAATAATAAACGTTAAAAAATTACAACGCTTCCTTTTTGAACAGTGGCGGCTAGTGGATTGTTGCCTGCGGGGCTGCAGATAGTCTAAAATAGCAACATACTATCCTATATAGTATGGTCTGAGTTTTATTCCAAGTTTATATTTATAGCTAAACCTTTAATAAATTATCATACGTAGTCAATAAGAATAAAGATGCCACACTGCATATTCATATATATATATATATATATATATATATATATATATATATATATATATATATATATATATATATATATATATACTGTCATAACTTGCCGGTCACTGCCATTGCTGCCTCCTGCAATTTCGCAAGTGTTTGTCTTTTGTCATTGGTGCGAAATCCAAGCATAAATTTGTCTTCCAGAAAGCATGAAGCTACCATATAGCACCTATATATTAACGAACCAAAAATTTAACTGCATAAGTAAACTTTTGTCCATACATACATTTTATGAAAGTTACTGACAAAAAAAAAAAGATTTAACGCACAAAGTAATTTGGTCTGACAGATTACAAAATATCTAATGCATTTTGAATGATATATATTCTGGGGCCACTACACAGCTCAGTTAAGGCAACATAACAAATTGTAATAGTTACTATATTATATTGCTGGGATTACCCTACATCTAAGAGGTAACAGGGCAAACTGTTAAGGTCACCATACTGTATTTCTGAGGCCACTACACCACTCAGTTAAAGCAACAGAACAAATTGTAATAAACACTATATGGTATTTCTGGATTACTCTACTATTTAGTAAAGGTAATAGAACTGACTGTTAGTATTACTTTACAATACTGCTAGCGTCACAATACAGCTCAGTGTAGCTAAGCGAATAATTTGTTACGATTAGCGTACTTTAAAGTGGTTGCTACATCATCATTTAGTAAATGCAACAAAATATATTGTCAGGATTACCATACCCTATATCTGGGGCTGTTATACCTCCCAGTTATGACAACAAAATGATTGTTAGCGCCGCCAAATGTTACTGCTGGCTGTACAATCAACTCGATAGCGGCAACAGAGCATTGCCATGAGGAATACCATACTAGTTTGTAATGGTAACAGTTTATTCTGTAGTAAGTAATGACGTCACTAATCTGTGACGCACTGACCTCTTACAATCCGTTCTTGTAGCGTTACCATTTATATTTAACAATATCAGCAGTGTACCACGAACCATGCAGAATGTTCTCTCTAATTTAAGAGTATAGGAGAGTAACGGCTTCACAATTTTTGGTTCCTACAAAGTACTTTTCTTTCAGTCTGAGAGCCAGAACAGTATTTTAGAATTTTATGGGAAATCGATGATTAGTTTGTTCTCTAAATATTGTTATATTTAATACTTTTTTTTAAATAATTGGTTTAATTATAGCTTTGAAGAAATAAACTTTGTAAAAGCATATGTAGCGATTAGCGATGCAAGGACACTCACTATTTGTTAAGTTAAGATAGCCGCTTGCTACGACCACCGAGTGATGTTTCTTAGAAAACTACTCAGCGCTAGTAAGTTATGTCTGCTTAGGAACAACATTCAAAGAACATTACACGTGTTTATGCACATCTCAGGTACTCCACGTTTCTCTCAAGTTTACTTTCTGTCTGCCGAAGATCGTGGAAATAAAGTGTTTTTGGTTCTTTAAGGTGTGAAAATCTAACCGCAGATATATTAAAAGATATGGGCGTCTACAACACATATGTATCTATATTGTTACATCATAGTGACTTTCGCATAGACGTTAGAGGCGTGATTCGCCTGCTGTGCCATCCTTACCGCTTCCGCACTTGTAATACTTGAACAAGCTAATTACGTCACAGTGCAAGCCGCCTTAACAGTCTTCCACATTTAATGGTGTGAGTAAAGGAGCAAAATACCTACTTATAATCCACTTTAAACTTCACAAGTCAAAAATCACAATATCGAAACAACTTTAATTACTTTTTTTTTTTTTGTTAACCTAACGATATTCGGTGAAAAAGTCCCACCCTTCGATTCGCTTTTTACGTTAGTTTTGGGCATAAAATTTTGGTACTGTTATACCAATTTGGGAATATTAATTTGCGATATTATTTTATCTAAGCACTTCTAATGTCACATAAAATTTTCCTGCCAGCTAATTTGCGTATTTCAGACAATCATCAGTATGCACAGTGACGTGTGACTTATAAGCTTGGTGTATATATTTCGTTGCTTTTCATAAATTTACATTAGAGGCCAGAATGCAGTAGATATATAGTAGCCATTGTGTGCTTGGATGGGTAATGAAAGGGTACACTTAGCAGTGGCTTGCCTATATGAGTCTAAAATAGTAGTATTTATAATAGATTTTGTGAATAACTGGGAGAAGAGCTTAAATATTCCTAAAAGAATCAATATAATAATAGTAAAGTATAATGTAATATATGATAGTCATACTGACAATGCTTAATTTTCTTGACTCATATATTTTTAAAAGTATATAACTTTAGTACTCATTCAGCAACGTATAATTCGTGCGGTTAAACGAATTAATTTAAAAGTTACGCCTGGTAGTTTTACAGTGATTTTTAAAGTATTTTAAGCAACATAATTTTTATTTCGAAGAATCCCTACAATGATTTGCACAAAATGTTATTTGGACGTCATTATTTTTGTAGCAATAAAACTCATAGTTTTCAAATTTTTCACCCAAAGTATCACAAAGTTGGTTTGAAAATAATCCAAAGTCAATCTAAATAATATTAGGCATAGAATGGTGCATTATCTTATTGAGCCTACATAGAATTCTGCACCGTATCAATTCTCGTAGTCTTGAATCTATCCAAAGCAGCAGAGATTTTTGCACCAATGTGAAGAAACAACCTAGCATGAACGTAAAGTCTTTCATTTGTCGTTGCTGGATATCCAGTTGCCTAAGTGGAATATTTTTTTAACTCTCTTATTAAACGTTACCATTTGATTGTGCTTGGAAATAATATCCCCACCATGCAGTATCAATGAAATTTATTTTACAGACACTTTTATTCAGTGGAGTAAGATTTTTCAGCCGACATGAAAAACCATTGTTTCCTTACCTTCTTTTCTCTTGTGTTACTACCTTCAAATAGAAAATCTAAGATAACATTTTACAAACTTATACATTTTCTTCTATATATTTCCCAGGTGAAATAAAAACACAAGACACGAAACATTTATAAGTAGTTCTTTATTATTGCATTACTTATGCATGATACACATTTCCACGGTTTCTTTGTTTATCACACACTTCTTAAGTAGAATTCAGTTGCCTGTAACAAGAAAAAAACAATATTAAATTCGCTTGTAAATTCACACAATATCCTTCAAATCCTATGAACACTTACACTACTAGGAAATTATAATTTATTGCTAACAAAGTATCAAAATAAAGCACATTAACATAAAAATCACAAATTCATTGACAAATATATTTTTATCTCACTACCAAAACTGTAGTTTTCTCTGGCGTATTTACTGTCGCAAGGCTCAATAATACCACAAAATAGAAAGACTTTGGCAATGTAGTATAACTTTGACAGGTTCATGCATTAATTTTTGAATCATTAGATGAGATAAAAATCCTAAATGAAACCAAGTTGCATAACATTACATCAATTGAAGCATTTAAAATTTGAAACACTATTTACTTAACAATATTAAACTAACATTTTCGGTTTGCCAACGTCACCTTGGCTCACGTTACGTGGAATTGTTTGTATGAATTTCACTGAGAGTACAAATAATTTGCAATATTTCTTTCCTTTATAAGACAATTGCACTACAGGTAAGAAACTACGAAATTTTGTTGATTCTGTTAGACGTTTTCACAGGTTCCTGTAAATGAATTAGCGCTGTTCATATTCACATATTTTGTATGTTACTGTGATAAAGTGTTACCTTCTTGCGTCATGGCTTCCATGGATATTGAAGCGAAATATGTGTGTTTGCGTAGATGCGCAATGACTGATACTCGGTAGATGGTGCTAGGTACAAGGTTGGTTATTTCGTAGCTTCTTTCACTTTCACTCAACTCTTGACATTTTTGTTCTTCGGCGGTCTGGTCGCTAGCCCAGCACACATAGTAGGAAGCAATGCATTGGTCGCTGGTTGGTGAGGTAGTCCATTCCGCTGTTATGGATGTTGAAGATACTTCCTTTATTTCTAAATTTTCTAGAAACTGGAGTGCTGAAATTAAATAACCTTTCGATGTAAATTTCAATACATCAATTACCTAACGGAAATTATTAAATATTTTTAATAAAACGGAAAAAAATCATATTACTTTACTGAAGACGAACACGCAGAATGAAAACTTATTTAACTTAAGGTGTTCATAATTTAAAAATTTAGTTTTCTTATTGAGCTAAACATTTTTACTGTTAGGTAAATAAGATACGAATAGTAAATAATGTATTAGTTTAAGTATATATAATCTGATACACAGCATACACATAATGTTTCTGCTGAAATCCTGTAGTGTTCGGCTAATTACTTAGAAAGTAAGAAATACGTTACTGATTTCTCTTACTGCTTAACACATGCATAAACTGAACATTCGCAGCAGTCCATTGTGTAGCGGGATGTGCAAGTAGGCAGGATAATAATACAGTTTACAAATTATTAATGACTATTTATACTTGCTGGAAGCCCTGAGACACAGCAAACATGCCGTACAAAAAAAAGTAATTATCTCTGTAATTCATATTTTAGTATTCCTTATCACCCGGAGGATTATAAGGTTAATATAATATATTATGAATAATAACAAAGTTATTTTGTTAGTTCTTAAAATCTTCTAAAAATTATGTATTTTTTCATGTTGATTTCGTAATGTTCTTTTGAAAAATTCAATGAGAGTTACTATATACAGCTACCACATTAATTAATTAAAATATTAAGCCCCGAGTGGTAACATTTACAAATAAAAAAATTTAATCACGGTTTTTATAATTTAACTACATGCTGTGTTACATAAAAAAAGAAAAACTGTGGTTTCGAGCTGACGGAAAGTTCATCCAAATAATTAACGAAAATTAAAATGTTGCTCAAATAAGACTGAAGGTAAACAAGGTTTAAGATTCCGGTGGCACTTAGTTGTCCTGACGTCAAACGTAGTGAATAGTGATGGTGAGTGAAATGGGAAGCGGAGATGAAAACACACCAGCTGTAACGAAACACCAAATCCACTAGCTCAAACGCTAGGACGAGCCACAGGCACGAAACGAGCCCGAGATGGAAAATGCTCAAAGGAAGTCAGGCACAACATTTGGGCCCTCACTTAAAAAAAAGGAACCCGAAATTAATTAATTGTTAAAACGTTACAATTAGAGAAAATTTCTGAAGAAAGGTACTCACCAGAGGGCGACGAAAGAAGAGGAAAAAACGTAGTATTACATATAAAAAAGATGCTACTTTTGAAGTTGTAGTAGAATAACAGTAAAAAGCTAATCTTGGAGACTACTACCAGACAAAGAAATGTAATAAAAAAAACTTTTTGGGTATTTACGTCCTTACGTGTGCCGAAAAGGCGCAAACACCACAACACATCATCTTGTTTTCACTGCAGGTAAACGAGTGTTCAGAAAAAGGCAGAAGGGAATAGGTAACAGAGCGAAAACAACTGCGCAGCGCAGTAACTCTACGCGCCCCGCTAGATGGCAGTGGCAGCCAGAATAGCGTACAAGTGTTGATGCAACGTTAGATGCACGTAAATGGAACTACGTAGAGAAGATGAAATCTGGGCAAGACATGTAGTGCGCACGCACCTTGACACAGCAGTTGCGCGCACTGCAGCTAGGAACAGACAAAGAAAGAAACTAATTTTCGGCTAAGGAATGCAAGCGTAGCCGAGCATGTCCGAAAAAAAAGTCACTGCTGCCCGAATTGGCTCTACTTGTAACTAAAGTGCATAGAAAATATTAACTTTAATGAGATGTGAAATGTACTGAGATATTCATAATAAATAAAATTACTGAATAACATCAAATTTATGTAAACAAAATTAAGTAAATGAGCAAAATTTAGGAAATTATAAACGAAAAATTTTATTATTTTATTTAATTAATTTTAGTCGTGGCGTTTCCAATACGGCACAATTGGTTTCTATAAATATATAATTTTATAAATTTTTAAATTTGAAACAGAGATAGCATAGACATAGTCAAAAGAGAGGGACAGAAAGCGAGTGTGGATGGCAGAAAAATACTACCGGTAAGACAAAGTGAAATTACATAGACAATGACCACGAGGAAATATAAAAGTACAGAAAAAATCGGAGGAACTACGGCAAAAGTAAGTAAATAACAAAAAATTAAATATTTAAAAAGATAAATACTGGTGAAAGCACAGATACATTTTAGAAAGATATGCTTATTCCCCATTATGTCCAGTTTTATTAATTTTCCTATACTCCACTCTTACCTTGGTTTCTTGTAGCTGTCTCTTTGTCTATACTAAACTCTCTGCTACGCATTATTTTCTTTTTGTTTACACGGTTTGATATTTTCAATGTTTTTTCTATCATTTTGACACATTACTGGCGTCTTGAAAGAAAACACAAATAATACATTAGGTTTAACAAAATTAATTATTTTACAAGAAACGGTGGTATTTTACGAGTTTAATTGAACATATGCATTTCAGAATGCCTAGATACTTCCGTCACATTTATATCGCCGCTTTGTCGTCTAATAATGCAGTATAGCGTCATTGGACTGCTATAATAATTTCATTATTTGGTGGTCAAGATGCACTATATGTTTATTTATAGAACAATTGAGGAGTTTTCCGGAAGATGGGCACATAAGCGAAAATGGCGTTTTGAGATATTGAGGTTTAAATATTTTGTTTTAGTATTCTAGCAATACAAATAATGGTGGTTACATAGTGCCAATAAGCAGAACTGGCACATATTGAAATCTTATTATTAAATGTAATAAATAGTACTTAAGATTTACTTTACATATTTTGGGCGTTGTTTGTATATTAGACTGCATGTGCCCTTTTTACAGAAATTGAATGTCTTACATTTGACTAGTTTGTTTTTCCAACTTTTTGTAAAAGATAACATGATTTCAGGCATTAACAAGGTTTTTTACATTATATCCTAAATAAAACACGTGATGTTTACTTTAACTGCAACAAAAAAGCAAAGTAATAAAGTGACACTAGAACTCTTGCCAACACATTTAAGAAAGCAAATTACCAAACACTTTAGTTTTACATTGGTATAAAAATTTTTAAAACAGTGTGTTATAAATATTTCAACTTTTGAGAGATCTGCAATTGCTAGCAGTTATCTTCAAATAGTGTCCAGATAAGAACACATTTTCAGCAACTAAGAACTGAAACAAATCCCCAAAATCTTTTACCTTCATTGCTTTCACAAGATAGGAGCATACCTCTCCATGTTACAACATCTATCTCCTAAATGTCACGCACACAGTCATACAACAAACAGTTACAACAAAAACATAAACCAACACAATAGTCTGTTTATTGATGTCGGCGATTTTCTTCAAACATACTGTCCAACCAAGAACAACTTTCAGCATCCATGAACTGAAATAAATCCCTGACATCCTTTTCCTTCTCTGGCTTCACAGGATTGCATACCACTGCTGGAAATCTTAGATTTTGTAACTAGCATCTGCTGTAGCAATAATTCCAAAGTAGAAATGGAGTGTAAGTACCTGTATATGTTGGTGAGCACAGTACAGACCCTTGAGTATTATACTTCAGCAGAACATACTGTTGAATTTTGAATACATTTCCTTTTGTGATAGGTTTCTGGAAAACATACGATGTGAAGCCTTCTTTCCAGTCTTTGAGTAAGGTTTTATCCATACACACAACAAATGGAGCTGGATGCCTTCTACAAAGTACCATAGTGGATAAATAGGGTTTTGCAGTATGTATGGTTTCTTCTTTTTTCAATTTTGATTTAACAAGTCCAACATTTCGGTCACATTGCCCAAATGAATGTCCTCGAACTGGAAAAAGGTGAGTAACTTCTACATTGAACACTCTGGCTACACAGGAACAAAATGCTACAATCACCGAATTCTTATTCTGCTCTCCGCAGGCATCAGAGAGCAGAATAATGTATTTTACATCAGGAAAGTCAGTCAACTTCTTTTGCAAAGCTTCATAAATAAAAGATGCAACTGAATTATGGTCTTTTTTTGCTTGCATTTCCATGAACAATACAAGTATGATGTGTCATCATTGTGTACGTGAACATTAAATGCATAAAGCCACAAGAGGCGTTTGTAAAATTGACTTGTGACATTTAATTTGGGCACTGGCAAATTCTGTGAGTAATCAAATTCCATAACAATATAAGCAGGGTCCGTTTTAGCTTTACGAATGAAATCGTTTTTCAGTGAAAGGTACATTTTGGCCTTTGTTTTATGGAGCATATACTCAAGTTTGTAAGAGTCTGTAGGATCAATCTTTAGCTTTTGTTCACAAACGGGACAAAAGTCACAAATATCAGTTTTGGTTGGTTGAAGCCATACTCACAATGTTGCTTGAAATATTTAAAGTACGTTACATAACTCATGCGAAGTTTGCTGCCTGTTTTCTCAAAAAAAAAAAAAATACTCGCAGAATTTGACAAATTTGGATTTTCAAAATAATTCAAATTAGATTTTTCAGCACAATAATGGCTTTTTTGGCTAGGCATAGTTGTCAAGTGCTCTTTTAACATTTCCCAAATATTAGCGACGATTATGTGTGGCCGATTGTCATGTGTGCCCCTTTTCTCCTTAAATGTGTCATTTGACATGGCTTTTGCTTGAATGACCCTAAGTCTTTTTACAGATTCATGATACAGTTTTAACAAAACTGTGCGACAGACATTCAACTTGGAGCCATCTATTTGAATGAAATACTCCCAAATATTATTTCTTGACTTCTTAGGATTTTGTAAAATTTTGGGGTTATGTGGAGTAGGTTTCTTCATCATACAATGGCTAAGAAATGAATCTTGCAATTCTTTTCCTTGTTCACTATGAAAAATATCATATAGCTCTTTTTGCTTACCAACTGTTATCATCTTGCAGCAGTTGTGTTGACAACACCGATCCACCACTGAGAAATGTTTTGCCTCAATTGATTTTCGACTACATGTTGTATAATTTTCACCCGTGGAACGTTTTATCTTCTTTCTTTCTATTATTGTCGCAATAATGTTTCCTTTTTCTGCCTGTTTTCGTGTCCATTTTTTGTTTTCTTTGTTATTGAATTGCTAGAAGGCAGGCGTAACAAATTCACTGGTATGTAAACAAAACAATGAATTAAATCCATAGATATTGATGTGCACAGATGTTTCACTACAAAAAAATGCACTTCTGTCCTCTAATGTTGAAGGCAACATTATGCACAATATGCTGGTAAAAGTAATCAGATTTCCCGTAAAAGGGCACATGTGTCTCGACAAACAATGTACTCTCCTGACATCTGTTGTTGGAATACATAATCAAACTTTTGAGGGAACATGCTACACAATATGGCGGTTAATTTTGAACGATTTCCCGAAAAAGGGCATATAGATCTATGTGCCCATCTTCCGGAAAACTCCTCAATTGTATTCACATAAATTTAATATTATTCACCATATATCGAAGAAGAACATTAGGTTGAGTGAATTCAGCGAAAAAAAAACTCCTTTATTGTTATATACTATAAGAAAAAAATATGGATTCAACCCATAATGCACTATGACTTTAATGTCTATTTCCCTAAAAGCCGTGTACTTTACCGAAAATATCTGTTTAAGACGTGAAAAAGATCAGTTTAAAATATGGTGCAAAGCCTTTTCTTAAATTCAACATGTTATTTTCATTATATATATATATATATATATATATATATATATATATATATATATTAAACTATTAAGAGCAGTACGTTAAATGTACTGTTGCCAGCGTTTCCCCAACTACCATACTAAGGTGGTGAACTAATTACATGAATGACATATTTTATATTTCTGATTTACCTTCTGGTAAAGTGTGAGCAGTTACAACAGCCGGTATCGAATTCTCGAAGCTTTCAAAACTTACTTTGATTTCGTACTTCGTGCACGAAGTGAGATCGGATATTGTGTAATTTGTTCTGCCTGCATCGATTTTACTAAGATTGTTATATGTAATGCCATTTTGTGTGCTTATGGTATTCACATTAATGACATTTTCACAGCTTTCCCGGGAGGCTGGTATTTCCCACTGCAGATCCAATGAACTGGAATCAATGTGGGTAACTGTAAGATTATCCGGAGCACCTGCAACAATGGTAATGCAAGAATTATCAGTCTGCATTATAAATTACAAGCGCATAACAATTTAATCCCTCTAGTAAATATGTTATTTTAATAATATTATGATTTTCAAATCTATACACTAATCTATAAAATAAACACGTGACATATTAAAATTATAATGCAAGAAAAAAATTCTTCCAAACACCTAAACAAATAAAATGCGGTCTACTACAGAATAAGGTCCAACAATGAATGCAGTTACGCGAACAGTGATAAATCTGTATAAAAAGATAACATATTTAACAAAATACATCTTTTTATTTCTTGCTAACAAGTTTATTTGGATATTGCATGCAACTATTCAAGCAAACCTATGTATTACATGCTTAAAATATTTAAACTGTGTTCGTTAAAGTAAACCTTGCACTGTTTTGTAAATTAATTTCTAGATTTACGTGAATTTAAACGTATATTGAAGCAAACTTTAAATCAATAATTAAATTATGTAATTTAATTCTTACTAAATCATATTTTTTTAATATCACGAATGCGTGGAACATCAGTTTCATTTAGAATCGTACTATCTAATTTGATTTTATAATCACGCAACTGATACAAAACACTTTTAAATTAATTCCATTCGTTACAATGGGTTGCAAGATACAGAATATATTTCGTTTGAAATAGCTACCTATTTGCTACGTTTCAAATAACGTAATCTTCAAGGACTCATGCATCTATTAAATTGGAAAGAAAATAACTTTCATTAAATCTCTGAACTTTATGTAAATGGACGAAAACGATAGCCGGTCAGATAATAATAAGTATAAAATATTTCAAAATACGTGGTGATGTCGTTATTTATCCGACAAAATGGCTGTGTCTTTATACTTGTGTAAAAAGTCTATGGCTTTGTAATTATTCTCTATTCATTTATTTTTTATTAGTGTCCATCCTACGCCTTCTTGATAGGTAACTCGTACTAGATTGTTGTGTTTGCTGACGAATTTATTCATAATACAGCAGAGTGACGCGGAAGATAAGATGAATTGTATAAATATTATTGTTCTGGCCAATGGAAACCAGAGCACATCATATACTCGAGGGTTGACATGTAGTTGCATGGAACTTTAAATATCCTGCAAATCTATCGAGTCTACAATTCAAGGAGAAGAAACAATATGCCAAAAATAAAACTACATTAATAGAATCAAAGCTCGTGTTGTTTCTAATAGAAACATTATATTTCACCAGAAATTGTGTCTTGACTGTGTAAAGAGCTTACCTTTTGATTCCAGAGGGCTGACAGAAGCTTCACTCTCGTCCGATATTTGATGTTTTCTGTCCTGAGCCAAAACTCGAAGAGTGTACCAGTTACAGGGATTTTTCTTGCTGAAATCTAGTTCATAGGTAACTCCAGTGTCATTGGTAGCTACAGCCATTGTTTCGCAGTTGAGATTGCGAATATCACAGATTGTGACCAGGAACCTGCACGCACAGACTCCTTGCAGAAGATCGTAGTTCCACTTACCGGTAATGATGTCGTTGTTTTTCCATGAGGTGGACAAGATATTTACTTTTATCGGAGCTGCACAAAAGAGAACATCACATAATGGAGATATTTCATGTTTCAGTAATTTTTTTAAATAAAATAATTATGTTGTGTTCTTCTGTTGCCAAAATTTGTATACAAGTAAGTATATAATATTATAAAGAAGTTAGTGCGTGTTAAGATTTTGGTAGTAAAACTTTTCTTAACATTAGTGACCAGCAAAACTTGTCTATATTGTGTAAATTACTATGAAATTTCTGACAAACCTCTTGTTCATTCATCTAACATATCGGAATTTTTGTCTGTAAATATTTATCAGCCGCACGACACACAAACTGAGTTGTCCGATGGCATTTGCTTATGTATATTTGTGGCGGAGGTATACACAAGAGTTGGGAGCACTGATTCTCGCAAACAGATTCCTGAACCGACATGTTTCAATGTCTTTCTTGTACCTCTGCGGTTTTGATACGTTATTATTGGCAACGTGTCTGTATGGGAAGAAGTTTCTCGTTTGATTGTACAAATGAGAGTAAGGTCTCTGCAATACCCCAAAAATGTGATTTGCAGTTAAACCTTAGTTAGAAACAGCCAATCAATGACCTAGAAGCAGAGTTTCAGATGTTCACATGAGGTACTGAATCAAATTCGTGCGGAAATCTTTTCAGTAAAAATACGGATCTCTAACAAGTATACTTCGCCCACTGGACAGCGCGTTCTATAAAACTGACGCATCAATTTATGTTATATAATCTGATTTTAAAACTCCTGGTTTCAGTTTCATTTTAATTAGTGATTGTTATATGACGTTTCTTACAATACAATAAACTTTAACGAGATCTTCTTGTCCGATATTAAATAGGACATGCAGCAAGACTACATTAAATATACCAAGACTGACAATTATGTCAAAGCAGGTCATGTGTCTAAACTAATGTCTACATAACCTATCGACAGTGATAAAAATTAATGAAGCTATTTATTTTAAACTACGCTTACTTTATCTCGTTGAGTGTCCCTAATAGTCTAAATTTATTCTTCTATTTATGTCCTGACTGACACTCAACGGTAAATACTGGATTGCTGAGGAGGGACACGGCATATATAAATTATTCTTCTAAAAAGGTCCTGAAAGTGTTTTATGGTATAAAATTGTTTGTTGGAAGTCACAATTACGTGGTAGATATTTTTCACTAAGAAAATTTGGTTTAAAGGCACTTGTGTGCTATTTGAAATTAATTTATTTTCATAGATATGTTTATTTGTAGAATTTCAATAATAAAACTTATTTTTTTTTGCCCAATCGAAAACATAATAAATAATTTTGGTAGTATATAGTTAGCTACTATTACTGTTATTGTTTTCAATTGCGGGTATTCTGAAGCAGAATAAAACAAGTCAGAGAGAAGAAACTTATACAAGGAAATTTGATCAGGAAAAATATATAACATTGTTCCTTATAATTTAAATTTACAAATGTGTAGGCTAAGTTTGGAAAAAAAAATTCTCCAGTAATAATTGATGAATAGCAAATTTTAACACTATGTTTTCTATATTTTACACTCAGGCTTGTCTTGATATGGTAACACGTTATGAAACTCTGCCTTTACAACAAAATATATTAATAAATATATCATGTTAAACGTCTTTGTTTATACAAGAATTTATACAAAAAACGCTGTTGAAAGATGTTTAGTTTGAAGTATACTGCTATATAAAACAAGGATTCTGCTGCACTCTAAATGTTTTTATTATTATCACTATTGTAAATTACGACTAAGAAAATGAAAATGTTCTCAGTTAAAATCACATAGGAAAAAGAATTAACACCTATATTGCTTTTTAAAGCATTTTTATCTCAAGGTGTATCTTTTCAAAATATATTAACCCCTTAGCATTGAATTAATGGTTTTCCTCGCCTATTTTTTTCTCACGAGCGAAAATTTCAAAAGTCTCACACTAGAAACATAGCTATTTATTTTACCTTCCAGTAGACATACAGATCCAACAAAAGTTTTAACATATTATGTTCCTGAGGTACATATAATGTGTTTATAAATATTTGGTGAATAGTGTAGACTATTGCGCTTTGCAT
This sequence comes from Medauroidea extradentata, assembly GCA_003012365.1. Lineage (NCBI taxonomy): Eukaryota > Metazoa > Arthropoda > Insecta > Phasmatodea > Phasmatidae > Medauroidea > Medauroidea extradentata. Next base: position 41,462 of record PNEQ01090106.1, read on the forward strand.
ATTCAAAGACTATTAGGATGTCTTATTTAGTTTCAAGATATGATTTTTTTTAAATTTAAGACATGTAATTTAAAAATCATACATTTTAAGTAGTAAAAGAATTCCTGGAATATAAACTATCACATTTATGTTAACACCGATTTTTTTCCAGTGTTGAAAAAAGAGGAAAATCATTAGAAAAATATAAAACAATCAGGAAAAAATTATTAACATATGATTTTTGTTCATGATGCACAATGCAGGGGAAAATTGTAAGATTTTGACACATGCTTTAAAACGAAATAAAAAAGTACCGATGAATCAGCGAGACTGCACGCGAGCCAGTTGATAGCTTAAACATCGCACGACAGATAACACTACATACACTAACCTGTTAAGAGAGTTTGTTAATAAGTGGAGTTTTTTCTTTTGCAGAAGTAGTGTGAGCACATTTCGAGTGTTTGTTAATCACTTAAATGGGGGTAAAATCGGTTTCGAAGTGTTTGAAATAGCAAATAGTTGGTATGAGGAAATTCAGCAAGTCGCATAGAACCACAGCATCAAGTTTAAGTGTTTGTAAGAGTTGCGTAACGAATACAATAAAAAAGTTTAGAGCTGGGTTAAATGGCGGATAATCCGCGCTGTGGCCAGCCTGCTACATCTTTGCGCGAAGACAGAGTAATTTTAAAGTGGCAAAAATCAATCGTAAGTTATCTGTACCTAAATTAAAGATGGAATTTGAAGGTTCTACAACGGTAAATGTTTCGACAATAACGATTTCTCGTCGACTAAGAGAAAATTGACTGTATTCCTATGTTCCTCTGAAGACTCACTGCTGAGTAATACTCACAAGAGGAACCGCAGAATTTGGTGCAAGGAGAAAATAAACTGGTACATGGAACTTTAGGGGGAAAGCTCATATTCAGCAATGAATCAAGATTTCTGCTCTACAGTTCGCGAAAAGTGAAGGTTAGGAGGATAGTGAAGGAGCAATTTCACCCGGATTGTCTCGTACCAGCTGTTCAAGGAAGGGGTGGCTCAGTCATGATCTGGGGTTGCATGTCGGCTGAAATCACCAGGATATTGACATTTGTTGACGGCACCATGGATTCTCAAACATACATTGAAACCACGCAGGAGAACACGCTGTCATCCGCCTAGAAACTGCATGGAGGGTATTTTGTTTATCAACAAGATAACGCTCCTCGCCACACGTCTGATGTAACGGTGAGATGGTTTAAAAAAAAGGAAATCATATTGTTGAACTGCCATGCTAGGAGCCCGGATTGAAATCCAGCAGAAAGTCTTTGGAATAACATTTACCTTCGTGTTGCTGCCCACAGTCCAAAGTTGACCCTATTGATTATTAAATGGTCACGTGCATAACATCATCAGTTTAAGGGCTTAAATATGTATTTTTTAAACCGAATTTCTTTATGACTGATAACGTAAAATGCTATTTTATATGATTTTTTACGGAAAAATATATTTAGTGTTGTGCTTTCACTGAAACCTATGTAAATTATGAAGAGATTGTCAGAATTATTGGATGTTAGAGTAACATCATTATAAGGTGATTAACAGTGTCTTAAGTAATGTATGATTTTTGAATTTCAACTGTAAGCACCTTGCTTGTGGAAAACCTGAAGTGTGTGCCCTTCTACCTTGCAAACAACACAAAATATGTTTCTAGTGTTATGCAATATGGTTACATTAAACATAAAGAAATGTCTCATTATGATATACATTTTATTAGTTTGTTTCATAACGAACTTATATTATTTATAATGGTGGTCATAAACTTTTGTTAGGTACAATGTAATAAATGTACTAGTTTCTAATAATTTTATTTATCTCACAGAAATGATCAATTTGGGTGAATTCTATGAAAAATGATATGACAATTAAAACTTACTTCAGTTATGTCAGTTAAAAGGTAGGATTAATAGCCGTATTTCGAGTGTGGTACTTTCAGAGTTTGCGGTTGTCAAAGAACAATAGTTATGCAAACCCAGTAAATAAATTTGTAGGTGTGTTGCTAGATACTAAATACTTGTGCGCATCCGACGGGAGACGGACACTTCTACGAATTCGTCTCTTCACAGAACGTTTCCCCTACGCTTCCCCTTACTCCCTCCACGAACCCCTGTGCCCACCTCCTCTGAAGTACAGTGTTTGCTCATTGGCTGCCCCCCTACGCTTCAAAAAATCCCTCCTTTTCTTAGAAGATGCCTGAAAAAGTGTCGTGCCGCGTAAACTGGTACCAGGCAAACATGATGTGTGAGGAGGTAGCGATTTCGGGCGCGTGAAGTGTCGCAGCATGGGGTGCGAGTGACCAACAGCTGCGCGGGTTTTCAGGTCAGAGAAGGAGAACAAGTCACTCTCGCGGGAAACACACTACCAGGCGTTTATAAAAGTTGTATTTGTATGTTGTCAGAAAACTCCAAGCATTTAATTTTTCTGTGTTAAATTCATTATGTGCTTATCTCGCGTAATTTCATATTTCATAATTTTACGCAAATTCAAGTATCCTTGCAACACGAATCACGTAAAAATGACAAAGTGTTCGTTAAACCATTCTGCTATACACTTCCATAACTCAACAGAACCAACGATCTCTCGACGAACATGTTACTTCTTGGTTTATGTTTTTTAAAATGCAATAACTAAAATTT
>PNEQ01090107.1:0-44155 GCA_003012365.1 Medauroidea extradentata
CTAGTGCTCATGTACCTATCAGTATAAAACAATCAGTAACACCGTCGAGTGGGATCATTAACAGTACCTGGACAGACCACCCCCTGAGTGTAAGAGTCTCGAAGTGTAATACTGGGGAGTATTGCTGGCGCCCACCCTAACATCTCATATAACATCTAAATTAAATTGATCTCATCCCGCTCGAGAGAGAGTGTCAAAGGGGTGAAATCTGTTTTATTAGATTCGTCTGCATAGCTCAGACTCGACGGCCTATCATCGTGACTTTTACTTCGATGGGTCAATCATAAAAAAGCGTATTAGCCAATTTAATGGTTTTTTGAAGTTCAACATTTAAGGGTGTTTTCGATTTTTTATTGATATCTATAGAATCCTTTGTGATACCAAGTTGCTTTTTACTTCAAAATGATGCTGATGTGAATACCCAAAATGTATTTTTTAGATTTTTCAAAATTTGACTCCCAAAGATTGAAAAGGGGGGAAATGTTTTTTTATTATTCGTCTATACAGTTTGAACCCAATGGGCTGTTGTCGTGATTTTTACTTCAATTAGATACGTATACAAATAAAGAACATAAGACTTCAAGATATTACGAAAGTCTTTAATTAAGCGAGTGAAAACGTAAAATGTGTTTTTGTCTATTCTTCCATAACTATCAACCCAGTTGATATATCGAAGTACTGTTTGCTTCAGAATGATGTTTACGTAATGACCGAAAATATATTTGATAGTATTTTCTAAATTCGTTTCTAAAGATGTTAAAAAATGGTAACGTATATTTTTGATTCATCATAGATATCAATCTCACAGAATTTTTAGTATTGACACGATTTTTGCCTAACTGGGATGTCGTAAACACAAGCACAAATGCATTGGACTGTTTTGTTCTGTTTGTTGACAGGACTAGAGTACTGTCATAAAATAAACATTTGGGTTTTCTCTATAATGCAAATCCCACAGGGGTACATACTATGCTCGGCAGTTAACTTGACGTCTGAACTTCCTTGCTGTTATCAGAAGGGGAGGGTGAGGTGAAACTGATATCTTACTGCATGGGGCAGCTGCCAGGTTGATATTAACAGAACTGAAAATATTTTGTGTGTTTCGCCATACACTACATAAGTGTATTTGTGAGTTGCAGTAGTTGTGCTCGGGAATGTGTTTATATCTTTCAGGAGAGGCGAAAACTATTATCTAAAGCTGCCACATTTTACTTTTGTCCTGTAAAATAAACCTTCAGTTTTGGCAAATTATTCAGTTTACCAAAATTAATGAAAATGTTCTAATTCTGTAACCAGCGAAAACCATACAGGATTCAGAATTTTATTTTTAGAATCTACGGCTACGTAGTAAAAACAATTTCACCAGAGTAATTTTGCGACAGCAAATTTGCTACTATTGGATTTAAATACATAACTCTCACCAAAATTCTAGAAATAAAATTGTCTCTTTAAATATCAATTCACATTGAAGTTAACGTGGAGTTCCTTATGTTTTTTTTACTTAACTTAATGACAGGAATATCGCTCGATCGTAGTTATATTGGCGTTGGAGTTCAATTTCACGTAAGTCGTTTAGGCCCTACATGATTTTACAAATATTTATGACATTTTAAAATGCTAGTTTAGGTGTGGCTTTAGGTTTAAATGTACCAATCAATGTTTATTTATTATTAAATTTTTGCTCTAATTCAACTTTGAAATGCACATAACCCTGCTTGTACATTAAAAAATGATGTCATGTGGTGTGTCTTTGGGTACAAATTTTCCTCTTATAGACATTGCTTAAAGGAGACCACAACAAAAACAACCATGTTTAACTCGTGTAACAACGAAGACGTTTAGATGAATTCAAGGGTATATATACATTTGCTCTGCGCCGCTTTGCTCATCCGCTACGTCAGGAGTTGTGACGTCACTGTGCCATTCCGCACCGCCTGTGGCCTGTCGGGCGCATGTTAATCTGTCTGCCGGTTGTTTTCGCAAAGGCTGGAAAATTCCTGCGTGTAGTGCCTACGGTTGTAGTAACACGACCAATAAGAGTGACATCTGTAAGCAGCAAGGGATACATTTCCACAGATTTCCAAACTGCAGTAAATCACCGAAAAGGTTCGGAAAATGGGTTGCATTTTGTAAGTGGAAGAATTTTTCGCCGGGTAAGTGTACTACATTGTGTTCAGCGCTTTTTGAACTTACAGACAATGACAAAACGCAAAAATTGAAGATTGAGTTGCTGCCCGAAGCAAAACTGCAAGGACCTAAACTTAAACATGGAACCGTCCCTACAGTAACAACAATTGAAAAGTCGTTTGGAGAATGCAGTTAAATAGCGGTAACGAATACTTTAGACTGTAACTATAGAGTTATAAGATACAATGTAGCATTTCGGGGCAATGGGTTTTTCATTATTGGTGAATTAGTATTTTATGTAATCTTTATTTTATAAAATAAAATTTAAATTTTAACTTTTATTTCAGTGGTCTCGGTTCCAGAAAGGAAGAGTTAAGGCGCAGTTCTTTTATTCCCATGTGATCTAGATTTCAGATAGGGTGTAATGTTTGCTGTTATAGCCAGATGGCCTTGGTTGGAGGCAGTAGCTTTGTTTTTCTTTTCATGTTCTGGTTTCTTCTGCGGGAGTTTTACGCAGTTTGCTGTTATTGCGTAGTTTATAGTTTTGCCCTGAAGGGTTCTAGGTATCAGAACGAATGACGAGGGTCACGCCACCGCGAACAAGCCAATAAGAACACAGCTTGTGGCATCCTTTTGCCTTTCATTCTGGAAAGTTTAGCCTCCGTCATGTTAATCGAATTCGTGGCACGAGCCGGATAGGATGCGCGCGGGGCTATGGCCCAAAATTTTACATGATGTAAAGTTCGGGAGTGACAAATTTAACATGCCGTTAGGTGCGGAGAGCCTGTATGGCTTCTCATTCTTCTTTGCTGCATGTGTGTTCACCATGTGCCAAATTTTCTAAAATGTGCTTCTAATTCATTATTTGTTGCGTAATTAAAAAACACGACATTAAGAGTGCGTGGTAGATAAACGATGAAAACATCAGTTGATCCTATACTTTTTTCGAAGCCAATATGGATAAAATACTCAATGTCAATCCTAGATAATGCTATTTGCCAACTTTGAGTAAATATTTATCCAGAATTACTAATTCATTACATGTGATCTCTTGCGCCACAGTTAAATGCACGAGGTTCTGGCATCAGAGATTGTGCCTCAGAAGTTCGTAACACTGGAAACATTTTTGTTTAAAATGTTGGCTAAAACTATTGTCTAGGATTGCTATTGTTTATTATTCACAAATTGACGTCAAGAAACCTACAGTTATGGATTAATGCTTTTAGCGTTGAATTATGTACCACGCCCTCTTAAGATTAATTTCTAATTTAATAGTTAAAATGTTGGGTGATTTTATCACTGTGTAAAGGCTACAGTGACGTAAGTCAACCATTGGAACGAAATAAATGGTGACGATTGTAAGGTCACTAATAACTAATAAAATATAACACAGATAAAAAATGTTTCTTCTTTGATATCTCGCCAAACATAATAGTAATACATCTATAAACATTTGAATTCAAATGCCCATATTCTGCACGATATTCTTTAATAGGTGTAGTACTGGTATGTATGTATGTATGTATGTATGTATGTATGTCTGTAAACATTTTAATTCAAATGCAGATATTCTGCATGATATTCTTTACTCAAAAGGAGTTTATTTAGTGTATACTAGTACAGTTTACTAATATAATAACTTCAGTCCTATGGCCTTTGCAAATAGTGAGACGATCCAGCATGAGGAACACAGATGACTGCACGTCAGTGGTTTGGCTTTAATGTTGGACTAAACAAAAATATGTTAACAATTAATGACTGCAGACTGCCTGGAATAAGATAAATGCCGCTAACGCTATTTGATACATATGTCACGATAGAATTCAATGCAGGCATCCATGATAGCCATATTGTTACATAATTATATTTAAATATTGCAAGAGCACACAAGCAAATAATTAAAAAAAATTATGTACAAATTAAAAAATGTATATGTACCTGTCTGATAATCTCGTAACAGAAATGAACAAGTAGGCCTAATATCAGCCAAACATTTTTCTGTGAAGAGTAGTCTTAGTAGTAATTTCCGTTAAAAGTGGATACTTTGATTTTAGTGGTAACTTCGACCGACTCGGAATATTTATTTTGGTGCCACTTGGTGGAGAAATGGCAGTCTTTATTTGGATAGATCAAAATTAAGTTTTTAAATATTTAACTAGAATTATTTATTTCTTCTCTAAGTGCACCCAATATAAATATTCAGAGTCGGTCATAGTTGCCCCTGCAGTCAAAGTATACCTTCTTCACGGTTGTTGCTGCATGCCTGACTAAACTTCACTCACACCCATGTACTTTGCTGCTCTCTGTAGAGGCTCGAGCAGACATGTATTTGTCGCTTCATCACGACACTGAATCACAGTTTTATTATTTCCTGCTCTCTGCTATGCATCATTTTTCCATGCCTGTACAGGCTACCAACCTCTATCCATTTTCTGGTATACACTGAGGGTCAGTATTTTCCTTATAGCTACTACTTGGCTCTCGACTCTGTGATGCCTCCTTACCTCCTTTTCTTTCTCCCACCACACAGTTCCTGCACCCCCACACTGTGAAATGCCAAGTTAACTGCAGACCATAGTAGTAACTTGTTAGAGATGCTTTGTAGTTGACAAAAGTGCAAGATGTATTGTCATGTGATATTGAGAGTTTAAGTCTATTGGAACTTGCGAAATAGAATAAAGCTGTGGTGTTATCGGCTAGAATTTTCTTACTAAAGAAATTATAATTTTATTTAACTGAGAAAAAATGCTGACAGGATAATCCATCAGAATTTCTTTGTAATGCTAATTATGTATACATCTTAAAAGTATTGATTGTGGGGTATGTATTGAAGGCAACTGTGCAGTTAGTGATAAGTGTTGCATTACTTAGTAAGAAAGTTAATGTTTTGCTGCACAATTTTGGATGGGTGCTGTGAAAGGTGGGCTGATACATTATGACACAAGAAAAAACAATGCTACCAGAAGCGACAGGGAAATCTTTTTTATTATCGTACCAGCTCTTGGGGCATACAAGAATATTAACAATGTCATGTTGATTCAAGTCATTGGTTTATGTAACCACTTGTAGTATGTGAGATGCTATAGTTAGAAGACCTCAAAATATCCTCTACAGAAGATTGTAAGTACTTACAAGATGATATTGTGCAATTTATGCCTGGTGCTCGAACAAAAATGATGCTAAGTACCACAAAAACACCGGCTATCGAATTTTCTCAAAAAAGAAGTCAAATCACACAACACTACAAACTGAACATCATAACAGTGTGAATGTGTGAGAGATCTGGGTATCATACTAGACCAAATACTTTACTTTCACCATCAAGTGGACCATCTACCAGCTTAAGCCTGAAAACTTCTTGGCCATATAAAATTATTTACTTCTACAGCATTCAGACCTGATTCCACTACTAGCACATATGTAAAATTAGCAAGATCAAAACTTGAATATGCTTAGGTAATCTGGAATAACCCTACACCAACAGATATTAAAACGTTTGAAAATAAAATTATATCAGTCAGTACGTAGGAGACAAATTCTGCAAGTAAGGACAAATATGCTCAATACACTACATATACACAAAATTCTAATAATAGACATTAGAAATCTTACACAATTTAAGCTTCAAAACCCCCTACTCAGGAATCCAACCAAACATCATGATATCTTACAAAAATATTAATCAACTTCGCTGATTGTATAAATTAACATTTTGATTGCTATTTTTCTTGCATTGTTAATGGGACCTTTATTATTGGTCTGTTCCTTTGTATTTGTTCAACTGTTCTCGTTTTACATTTTGTATGTTTGTACAATGTATTTGTTTTAGTTACTATCAATGTGTTGTCTCGTATGTAGTCTGCGTGTTTATGTAGTGCTCCCCCACTAAGGCCTAGAGCTGTTCGGGGGCAGTCCATATAAATAAATATAAATGAATAACATACAATTTGACTGATGACATACATGAATCGGCTCTGGTTGGGCCAGTCTCAGTTTTGAATCCTCTAGTTCGTGTAGCTGTGAAAAGGAGGAAAAGGGCAGCAGACAGCCGTTTATCCTTTACTCAGTGACTTTTCTCCCTTATCTCTCAAGCTTCCCTTCCCTGCATTCACTATAGTCCAGCAGCTGACAGTACTTCTGTGTGCAAGTTTGCGTACAGAGAAAATTCTTTCTGCATTGGTTATCTGGGTGTATATAAGAAGCAAAAAAAGTTCGGTGGACACCCCCCACCCCCTACGTTTTTCCAATATGATGTCATTCAATACGGCCGCAATCGCTTATCTCGCCATATGCTAAAGTAAGCTTTTGAGCGAGAATGGTAATATTTAAAGAAAAGGTTTTTAGACAAAAAATGTTCAGAATTAAATCGTCTACAAGTTTGCTTCAGACAATTTTTTTTGTCTTAAATACTTAGCGTGGTAAATTGAATTTTCATTTTTAAGAATACAAAATTTAGTTTATTATGAAGTTAATGCGTAATTTTTTTTTCTATTCAGGTACCTGAAATTTACATTTTATTGAAACACAAATGATGAATATTTGACTGCACTTTGCTATATTAGAAACAGTTAAGGTAATATAAGGAAAGGTATATTTTTATCAAAACAGTAAAAAATGTTATTTGACTGTTTGAAGTATAATTAAGTTTGTATAAAACTATTTATGTTGTAATTTAGAGCTGTAACGATCTAATGTTGAACGAATAACTTATCTTGTCGTTTGTGACTTAAAGTGAAAATTGAATTCGGTAATATTATGGACATTGCTGTCATATGTATTACTATAGGTATTTGTGACTTAAACTTTTCTGTAGTGATTTTTTTTTTGTGTTATCAGTTCAATTTTTGCTAGGTATCTTTAAAGTCTGTATATACACACACACACACACACACATATATATATATATATATATATATATAAATTCAGTGTTGTTTAATGTTATCTTATATCGTGTGTGTACACACAATTATCTCTCAAACACCCGCCCAACCTCTCTTACAGAACACACGTGTTTACGAGTGTGTTACCAATAATGTTTGATTAGAAGAAATACTGTGTTAACAGTGTCAACTGTTCAGAAGATTCAGCCACTGTTTGCAGTTTTCGACTGTGTCAACTACCAACGGTAGAGCTCTCTTTATTTAGAAGACATGAGAAAAATATATACAACTCATCCTGATGTATATGAAGCATTCCAAAATGGTAAGCATGTAGTAAAAAGGTTTAATGATTCCTTCTCAGTTGTCGGTGCAGATAAGGCATTAGAGCAAACAGTAAATAGAGCACAAAAAGGAGCATCTGGTGTAATTGTAATAACAAGGCAGAAACAATTTGTTTCCCAATGGGATTTTATGTACCATGAGTTACTGTAGGTAACCAACTTGCACCGAGAAATAACTGAATCAGTACCAATAGCATGTGACTTAAATATACATCACAAGCTCCAGAAAAATGAGACAATGCAAACCAAAAACATGATCGTGACTGTAGTACAGTTTATACTGAAAAGAGAAAATCCTTTTCAGTTATGTGGCAACACATCTCTACACAACCTTGTAACACAGATATCAGTGGCTGCTGAGGCAAAAGAGAAATTGTTGAATGTGTGCAAAATAGATGTTGAAATTTACGAAGCTTAAAGACTAGATATGTTGAAAAGTCTGCACGTATCTGGGATGCAATAAATCACACAAAGTTATCCACTTTCGATGCTCAGTATAGATCGGAGAAAAACCTAAACGAAGGGACAAAGGTTAGATGTTTGAAGACTGCCGTGAACAGAGTAGTTCAGATCTTCCAAGTGTATGGGTATGAACTGGCACGTTTGTTACAGTTTGAATTGTCAGATGGACTTATTGTTAAAAGCAAAAAAAGTGACCTCTTAAAAGAATTAGAAAGTACTCTGAGTGAATGCCAAAAAGAAGCAAAATTACAGCCAGATATAAATACTTGTTTCATTGTGGATGTCATGAACTTTTTAAGAAAGGTTGTATTAAAAGAGAAGAAAACGTTTGGTGATGTTGCCAGTGCTTACTTGAAATTTACATCATCACTATCTGCTGGTGCTTCAAGAATAGACTATGTGTTCAATAGCTATCAGCAGTGTTCACCTAAAGACTCTGAACGTCTGTCAAGGCAAAAGACCAATGTCATTGTTTTTCAAAACTATCTTCTGAGGTAAACATACCCATTCAAATGAACACTTTTTGGCCCTCATCAAAAAACAAGTTGTTACTACAAAACACATAACTGAGAGTCTAAAATCTTTGCTGGTATCTGCACCAGTTAATCAGCTGCATATGTTAAGAGCATTTTCTGGTTCCCCAGATGAAATTTATGCCAGCTGTGTGGCTATTCAAAATGCTATTGAAGAACCAATTCCTACCATGGACAGATTTGTAGTAGAAGAAGCCGATTTCAGGATGATGGTTCATGGAGAAAGAAAATGCAGCAAAAAAGGGGCTCAAGAAAATTGTGTTTGTTAGTGCTGACACTAAAATCTTGTTCTTGGCTCTGTTTCACTGGGAACTTTCTACACTTCAGGAGTGAATGAAGTGTGGCTAAGAACTGGTAGTGGCGATAAAACAAGAATCAATCCAAGTCACTTGTTAGCTGAAACACTAGGACAAGACCTGTGTCAAGTATTACCAGCTCTTAATGCTCTTTCTGGTGCTGACTATACTAACAAGTTTGGTACCAAAAAAGCTGCACTTAACTGTAACCCTGTGGAATACTTAAAAGACTTTGGCATGTCGCCATTAGCTACAGATTTCAACAGAGTCATGTCACTTGCCGAACAGTATTTAGCGAAATTATTGAAGAAAGTTTCGTGCTGCAAGACAGTTAATGAGGTCAGGTTTTGGAAAAATATATCTCTCGATGACCTCCCCCCAACAAGTGCAAGTGGTCAGGGGCATCTATTCGTGCTTTCTTCCACACATACCGGTACCTAATGATACATTGCCTTTCAGATGGAACACTTGTGACATTAGATCCACTTAAGTTTGGCTTTGAAATGGTGGATAATGCTCTACTGCCATCAAAGTTAATGACTGTACTACAAAATGACTACATTAGGGCATGTTCATGTATCAAATTCGCTACATCAAACTGTGTGTGTAGAAGTAATGAAGTTCCGTGCTGTTTGTTTTGCAAATGCAAGAGTGTTGAAATGGAAGAGATTGATTGCAGGAATCCATTTAAAAGCAATACATAATATAGATATGCTTGACAGATAAATATTGGTAAATCTTTAAGTAAAAGAGATATTGGATATTGCTTTCTATGTTCACAAAACTAGGAGTTTAAGTACGCTAATGTTACTATTGTTTTGACTTGTTAAAAGTTATTATTAACAATTAGAGCCTACTTTAAACATTTTGTAACATATATTAACATGAACCCATTGTTATGCATACATCTTAAAGTTAAGGAATGAAATAATTTACATTATAAGAATCATTGATTTCAATTATACTTAAATTCTACAGGGATAACTATTTAATATATAAAAAAATTGTTGAAAGCGAACTTGTAGACAACTTCATTCTGAACATTTTTGTCTAAAATGTTTTTCTAAAAATATTACCGTTTTCACTCAAAAGCCTAATTTAGCATAAGGCGAGTTAAGTGATGGCGGCCATATTGAATGACGTCATATAGGAAAAACGTGGGGGGTGACCACCCAACTTTTTTTTTGCTCCTTATACACCCAGGATAACAAATGCAGAAAGAATTTTCTCTGGACACAAACTTGCGCACAAAAGTACTGTCAGCCACCAGACTACTATGGCCGCCCTGCACTCCTATCAGTGGTCATGGTGGTCAGGATTCAGTTAGGAGGTACTATGTCAACATAAATTTTTACCAGTGATTTTAATATTTACTATTGTCTCACTACAACTATTATTATGCTTGTCGTATCAAATAAATTATGACATTGAACTATAGTACAGTCTTTGTGGAAAAATCCAAATTACGACTTCCTTTGCATTCATCTGCTGCAAAAGAAAATGAAATTAGATGAAAAAAATAAAAATATACTAATTGCTGTTCAGTCAACTTCCATGATTCTGATAATTGTGCTAACCAGAGGATTAGACAAATATGTTAGACAATGCATTGGCTTTAGAGTGTGGCATTTTTGTGAAATGTTTAATGTTCTTTGTACATACACAAAAGTTGGAATAGGCTGTAGCTTTCCATCACAAAGTGTTTCAAAGTGTTGCTTTAGTTTGATGCTGTACAAGCCAATTATCGCCACACAGTTAGCACAGAGGGTGAATGTGCTGCTTGCAGTCAACACTTTGCTCTATAATATATTTCTTCTGTGTTATTAGTACTATAGAGTAGGGTTTGTTTAGTTTACGATACACATCAATGTTATGTTCCCATTGCTGTTAACATACTACATAATTCATATATATTTCTTTATTTTGTTACATATGGTTTATTTTACCATGCACCTTGTTATAAAAAAAATTTTAATAATTATTTTTTACCACTTCATATTGTTGGTATATTGCCAAACGGGCCAATGTCAATTTTTTTGCAGTCTGATATTAGCATTTTAAGCAGTATACCAAAATGGCCAATATCATATGCTTTAAAATGTGATATTGGCCCTTTTGGCAATACACCAATAATATGGTAACCAGAGATGTGTTGATGTGATTTTTTTCCCTTCTCTTATCAATGGCAGTATTATTTATTGTGTACTTATTTTAATTGCTATGTTAATTGTTTAGAACCTCTGTATTACGTGATTTTAAGTGTCATCTTGTTGTATTATTTAATTTTATTGGCTGTTGTAATTTTTTGTTGCTATACAAATTGAACTGTCTTTGCAGAATGAAACAGGAAGATTAAGTAATTTTGTTTGATAAAATAGGGAAAAAGAGTCCCCAAATGCCAAGAGGACGCCACGAGGCGACACCTTAATTGGTAAAATCCAACCTTTTATTTGAGACATCCTAGCGTAATTGTCACAGTTATATGTTTTCTTCTAAATAATTATAGGGAAATCAAACTGTGTGTTTGTATTTATAGTATTTTTTTTATTACTTTTGACATTTTAAGTAGGACAAACTTTGTTGCCGACTGTCTATGATCTTCTCTTTTTCTGAACTAGCCATGGCATGTTCAAAAGTATCTACAAATTTAATGAACGCCTGTTTATATATATATATAAACACACACACACACTATATATATTATAATATATATACATATCAAATTTTTAACTTTCATTAATTTGTGTATGATAGAAGTTATTTTGTGCATCTTATTTTAGACAATTCAATTATTAATATAAATTCCAAATGTAATAATTTTTTGCGTGTATTTCTGGGTACGTATTGTGCTTCTATGTATGTTAATATGTTAATTTATTATGGCATAATTTTTTTCATTACAAGATTACGAAGGTTATTAACATACTACTTGGCAGATAATTACATAATTTACAATAATTATATTAATTTTTTCACCTATTTCTTGAGTTTCATTTAATTCTCTGTGTCCAAACTGTGCCACAAAACTTTCTCTTGCAACATTAGGCCCTACTCTGTCTAATTTTTTTTTTTTTAACTTCAGTATTTCCCTTACAGTTATATTATTATACCAGATACATTGGTTTTAGAAACCCCTGAAAGTGGGCTGCATTGAGGCGAGGTATAGGTGGAAGTCCACCAAGCATCAGCCATTATTGATAACTAGCTTCAAGTAAAACAGTTGTGAATATTCCTAACCAACACCTCTGTTGTAACAGTAAATTACCTCTATTTTGTACCATCAGGGTACACAAAACAACGGGTTTGAATACCGAGTGGAGCAAAATACTAGAATTTAAGAAACACAAGCGGAAATTCAAGTTACACAACAGGGCTTTATTTAATTCAGGCTTCTTGTACATTTTGGTTTTCCTTTTAACAAATTACAAATACTCCATATAAGGTGTGCCTGAAGGGCCATTAAGTTCATTGATAAAGCACAAACTAAAGGGGCAATCAAAAAGGCTAAAGTGCATACAGGTTAAATAGGGAAAGTAACTCGTTGGCACCCCGTCGGCTTCCGATACATATCTTCACTAACAACAGAGAAAACGCGCGGTAGAAGGCCCAAGCACAAACTTCAACGAACCTGATCAAGGAAACTAACTCACCAACATTATCGAAGAGCAGCCGACGAAGCCCCGACGAGCGCAAACGGAAAGCAGTGCACAGCAGAGCGATCAAGATCCAACTGACCTCGAGAGCTAGGTGGCCGGCCTAGGCAATGGAGAAGGGGACGGGAGGGAGCCGAAGTGTTCCGACTAGCGGCAAAACATCCTCGCACGCTTCCAATCACAGAGTCCCATTCAGTAACACGGCAGAACCAATCAATAGTCTTCAAACAGTTTAAAGAGCGCCCCAGTGCAAACTGAGGGCAAAGCACCAGTTCAACCCCCCCTGCAATACCACAAGTACGCACACAAACTAGCTGTTAGATGGTCGAGACAGTCCAAGTCATTTTTGCAGAAACACTTCAGGTGGCAGAGCCAAGCTGGGGGAAGCGTGAAGACACGGGCTCTCAGACGAAGGGAGACAGAAGGCCACCAGAAGAAGGGCACTGGGCTCCAACCAGGAAAGCAGGGTAAGAGGAAAGGGTAGCTCTCGAGCCAGTGCATTAGGGGCGCATGGAAAATAGAAACAGAAATTAGAAAAAGAAGAAAGAACACAAACCTGAAGACACGAAAGCCTGTTGAAAAATAAGTACCTCAGTAATAAACAACCCCTAATTTATAAATCACACATTACACCTTAAAAACACAAGATAAAAAAATAGTGTATAGACATTCTAGGAGTTACATCTTTATATAAAAATGTAAGTACAGTACATAACTCCACACAAGACAAATACAGTTCCATCAAAATTCACCACTATATTATATCCTGCCCGGGCAGGGCAAACATAATTTAAGTCAAACATCAATAATTGACAATATTCCATCACATTCAACAGCGTATAAACTGACTATTCGTTACACCACACCATAACTAGGCTTAAAATCAACAATATAAAATAAAATACCACAGTACAATCAATTTCAATAAATACGATAATATCAGTGTGGTTCATTATTATGGCACAACTTATTTCAAAACTACTACAATATCAGTGTATTTCATTTCTATGGCACCAACTTATTAAATACAAAGTAAGGGTAACCATCATAAACCATTGTCACCGGGACACAGGTTTACCCAAATCACAGTGCAGCACCAGCGTAACAAATCGTAGCACATCACAACAATTCAAAGGACCAGAGAAACAGGTCCAAGTGCGCAAAAAAAAAGACGCTGGCAAGATAAGTTCGTTTGCAAACAAAAGTAAGCGTCATTGTCGAGTCAGTCATCACAACCAATTACATGATCCTGCAGGAACAATAAAGGAAAACAAACACAAACGGGAAAGACAATTACAAAACATGAAACCACAAAACACCACTAACAAGCGCCACACACAAACATAAATCCCAAAATACTAACACAAACCACAGCACGAAAACATTAACAAACAACTGAGTCTTCACCTGGGCCTCATGATTACAAAGGGTGCCTCTCTGCAACAAAAAATCACTCATCATCAGTTGCCAATTTTAAGTGAGACACTTGCACTTTCCGATATAATCCCCCCAAAACAGGGTTCTGCAGTAAAACAGTGTTAGGGCCCAACATCTTAACTATCAAAAAGGGCCCAGAGTAAGGAAGTATTAACTTACTGGAAACATCCTTTGCTCGGGACGGCAAAATGAAGGAACGGCAAAAGACCCTTTGACCCACCTGATAATTTCCAGCTACTCGCTGGGCATTCACCCTAGCCTGGATCTTACAGCGTGCCTCGGTAAGGTTCCCCAAGGTCTTGTGACTCAGAAGTTCTCGTTGTGCATCCGATAAGGACGACGACGGAGAAGGAATTCCCCACACGTTCAGTAAGGGATGGAGCAAATCTCTTCTGAGTGGAACCTTAGCCGAAGTATTCTTCGTGGCTCCATGGGGGGCAGAATTAAAGCCAATGTTGATGAGGTCCAAGTCCACATCCCAATCGCGCTGCTGAGAATGGTACAAAGCTGATAAAGTTACCTTAAGGTTCCTGTTGAACCTCTCAACAATATTACCACATGGGTAATAAGGACTGGAGGTGTAGTGGTTGAGCGTTCATCTGAAACACATGTCCTTGAAAACAGATGAACAGAAATAAGGAGCATTGTCCGTCACCATGTTAACGGGAGGTCCAAAGGAAGACTACACACGCTCTGTCAAAGACCGCACAATAGTAGCACTTTTTACATTACGCACCGTAATGAGAAACACAAATTTAGAAAAGGTGTCAATCAAAATTAACACGTACATATTTCCCTTCAAGGACCGAGTCAGAGGGCCAAAAACATCGCAGTGCATGGTTTCCCAAGCACACTCCACCTGATCCACCGAGTACAAACCAATTTTAGTATTACTCGGAACTTTCGCCCGTTGACACAACACACAACGACGGACAAAACCTCGCACATCCCGATTAACACCGGGCCAAAAGAAGCGCGAACTCAACTTTGACAAAGTCCCTGCATGTCCCGAATGTCCTCCAAAAGGAGAGGCGTGAAAATAATTCAACAACTCTGCTCTATAAGCAGAAGGAACAAACAATTTCTTCAACTTGTTACGGCACCCAACATAATGCACCAGGCCGTCGATCATTCGGTAGGGAAGTTCTTCTCCTTGGACCACTCGCATCACAATATCACAGCACTCAGGATCGCTGGCTTGGGCATCTTGCAGTCGTTGATAAAAGGAAGAATTAGTGGTGAAGGCGCTACAACGAGCGGAAAGATCCTCAGGGTCACGCTCGTAGTCTTCGGGGCAGTACATGCGGGAAAGCGCGTCCGCCACCACATTACTAGCCCCAGAGACGTGTTTAATTACGAACTTCAATTTCAATAAACGAAACGCCCATCGACCAAGCTTCCCAAAATCATTGGCATGGCCCAACAACCAGGACATCGCCTGATTGTCCGTGCACAGATAGTATTCGGCAGCGCTTAGGAAGGACTCAAACTTCCCCATGCCCCACACACAAGCCAAAGCTTCCTTCTCAAAAGAACTCAAGTGACGTTCTGCCTTGGTCAGGGTACGGCTGGCAAAGGCCACCTGTGAAACCTTACCGTCGCACCACTGCCCGCGAGCGGCACCTAAAGCAACACTTGACGCGTCAACATGCAACACAAACCTATGATCGAAATCGGCCAAAGCAAACACTGGAGCACCAGCCAAAGCAGCTTTGAGGGCAACAAAACTGCGCTCTTGTTCCTCACACCAAACAAAAGGGATATTTTTACGTTTTAAGGCATTTAAAGGGGCAGCAAGTTCTGCACGAAGCGGAATAAACCGTGCATAATACCTTAACAACCCTATGAAACGGGACACACCTGTGACCAACTTAGTGCACGGAAAGTTAATGATCGGGCTCGCACGACTAGGGTCCATAATCAATTTTCCTCCCGATACAACATAACTGAGAAATTTCACGGAGGACGCAGCTCATGGCACCTTACTAGGGTTGACAGTTAAACCAGCCTTGCACAAACGACTCAGCACCTCACGAAGAAGTTCAAGATGTTCCTCAAAGGTATCACTGTACACTATGATGTCGTCAATATAGTTATAAACAAACTTAAATTTGACATCAGATAATACAAAATCCAATACACGGGACAAAGGCTTGCGTCCCAAAACAGGCGCCCATCGGGATACGCTTTAACTCATATTGTGCCCATTGTGTACGAAAGGAGGTATATTTGCGGTAATCAGGATGCAAAAAGCATTGGTGAAAGCTCGAATTCAGGTCAATTATCGAGAAAACACTCGCTTTACCTAAATGTTGCAACGCAGCGTCAACCGTAGGTGCAGGAAAGGGATCTAGATGAATTTTCTGATTCACAGCACCCATGTCTGTGACAAGATAGTACCCAGCCCCTCCCCCTTTCTTCACAAGGAAGGCAGGGGACGCATAGTCAGAGGTGGATGGGGAGATCACATCCTCTTGCAACAACTTATCCACAATATTACGCGTAATAGCCAACTTATGCGGATTGTAAGTATAATAAGGTAACCGAACTGGCACATCATCGGTTACAAAAAAATGGTAAGGGAGCACGTCACACTTCCCAATCTTGGGGGTAATTACATCTTGATATTCTGTCAAAATGGCCTGAAGGGCCCGAGAACGAACATCTTCAACTTCAGCAACATGCCCTAACGGGGTCAGAGAAAGACTGACACGCGAAATTAAGGGGCAGGAATACTGAGGAATAAATTTAAAATGCAGACAGTGGGCTTCGTAATCCACGACCGCGCGAACATGGGTAAGGAAATCAACCCCCAAAATTACATCAGCAATCAAATCAGACATGACCCAAAATCGATATGTCAAAGAGAACAGATAAATTTTTACGTGCAGATTTACTGCACACTCACAGCTCAACATGTGGCCATTTGCTACGCAAGTTGACAAGATCACCGAGCGATCGACACGTGACGACAAATGAGGATGCAGGGTCAATAATTCTGCCAAAAAACCTTTACGCACAAACGAGTGCGAAGCCCCGGTGTCAACCAAAGAGGCACGCCTCAATCCATGACAAACCAATGACACAAAACAATCAGACAGCGCGGAAAATAATGTCTCACGCTCCCCTTTCGTCGCGCGATCACGAACGGCGGCATTTAGTTTCCCGGACAAGAAAGTCTAAAATGGCCAGGTTTTCCACAATGAAAACGAAGCAACTGCTCCCGAGAAACCCGAGGCTTAGTGCAACGCACGGCATGATGCCCCAACTCGGCGCAATTTCTACACCGCACCTGAAGCTCGGAGGCCAAAGCGGGCGGTGACAAAGAACGCAAGTCGTCGTACGTTGCCGGAGCAGGACGCACGAATCTATGTCTTTGGGCCTCGGGTGAAAGATGTTCAAGTATGGTGCCAACTAGCTTAGCTTCAGAACGAGACATGTTCATCGCTTGTGCGTACCCTAAAACATCCTGCACAGTTTCGTCACATCGTTGAATACGATCCACGAAACTTCGCTTAAGACCCGCCCTAACTGTAGAAAAACTTGCATAAGCTAACAGCCTCGTCTTAAAGACGTCATATGTCCCTTCATCACGCGCAACTTCGCCCATCATAACTGCCACATACCCTGAAACGCGCGCCGACAAACAAGTAAGAAACTGGGATGCCGGAACACCAGGAAACAACGCAGCAGCCTGATCGAGTGACACCAAGAAGTGCAACATCCCCTGGGGCTCAATAACACTGAGCATGGGAATGCGGGATAAATGGGAAAAAAGCATAGTCTGTGTCGCTGTAACAGGACCCTCAACGGATGGACCACCCAGGAAGGCATATTCAACCTGCCGCAAACGATTCACGTACGACAGAGCACGAATTCTAAGTGCCGTCACTTTCTCACTATTATCAAACTCTACACCCGATTCACGCAGATACTCCCGTAATTCCAAATAACTTATAGTATACACAAAACTACTGCTTCCGTTATTGTGAGCCATACTTTCAAAACGTTAACCTCCAAATTACAAACACGAAAGCCTTCACAAGAACGACAAACAAATGGGGCGTAACCAACCAAGCGCATCCACTCGGGATTCAAACCCGAGTAGAGTGCCGCAGAAATTATACCATCTGGGTACACAAAACAACGGGTTTGAATACCGAGTGGAGCAAAATACTAGAATTTAAGAAATACAAGCAGAAATTCAAGTTACACAACAGGGTTTTATTTAATTCAGGCTTCTTGTACATTTTGGTTTTCCTTTTAACAAATTACAAATACTCCATATAAGGTGTGCCTGAAGGGCCATTAAATTCATTGAAAAAGCACAAACTAAAAGGGCAATCATAAAGGCTAAAGCGCATACAGGTTAAATAGGGAAAGTAACTCGTCGGCGCCCCGTCGGTTCCCGATACATATCTTCACTAACAACAGAGAAAACGTGCGGCAGAAGGCCCAAGCACAAACTTCAACGAACCCGATCAAGAAAACTAACTCACCAACATTATCGAAGAGCAGCCAACGAGCGCAAACGGAAAGCAGTGCACACCAGAGCGACAAGGATACAACTGACCTCGAGTGCTAGGCGGCCGAAGGTAGCCGAAGTGTTCCGACGAGCGGCAAAGCATCTTCGCACGCCTCCAAACACAGAGTCCCATTCAGTAACACGGCAGAACCAATCAATAGGGTTCAAACTGTTTAAAGAGCATCCCAGTGCAAACTGAGGACAGACTAGTTCAATTTAATATTAAACATATTTTACGCAGGGCAAAATATATCCACTAATAAATCTTATGAGACTTTCTCATACGAGATCAGGATATATAACATGCCCAACTTTTTGGCACAAAGCCCTTCCAATTTCACAGAATAAAGGATTTGGATCTCTACACTAGTCATGTGACCAACTGTATATCAGCCATGCATGTGAGAGTAAGTACATGATGGTGGAGTTGTGCAAAAATAAGTTTTATATTGTTACAAATTGGTTTTATCTCATTTGTAGCACTATTGTAGTTGCATCTCAACCTCATTGCATTCCTTGTTGTAGAGATACTGATGCCTGGAGTTTCAACAGAAACGTGCTCAAATTGCTCTGTTTCCTTAAATATTAGTCTGTCATAATTAATGTCTTGAAAAAAAATAGTAATTTTTAATTTTTCCTTACTTTAAGCCTAATGTTTTTTCAGTATGATAGTACATCACACTCGTGTCAACTTGCAGTACTTTGCATCTCGGAAATCAAGGACGATAACATGCATAAGGTTAAACTGAAGGGGGGGGGGTGTTATCATACTTCTTTCTTATCATTTGATTTTCGTGCATTCCTCCTTGCCTCCCTCCCATTTTCTGTTAAAATTTAATTTTTGCTCATTTAGGTTTATTTAGTGAAATTATATTTGAAATTTTTGAATTAAATCCCATCTTTTTTTCTGTATCTGTAAATGTTTTGTTACTGATTTAATTGTAACGAGTTAATCTGGTTTTCAATTGTGTATTGTTCAATAATTTAATTTATTTTCAGCTTGCCGATGACAATGAATCGTTTTCACGCCATAGTGTTAGGACTAATGCTAACAAACCTCAAAACAGGAGTCCTAAGCTACGTCTTCAGAAATGGTTCCTCATTCTGATAGCATTTGTTGGCTTTACGTTGGTGGCTGGTAAGTAAATTTCTATTCCTAATCTCACCTTTTATGAATACATACATAGAAAACTGAATAAAATTGCATCCTAGGCCTGTTTTTTTCGGAGTTCGTCGTTACATTATGGTTGGAGTTTCTTGTGAGTGGTTTCCCATCCCGTCCACTCCCCCTAGGCCTCTCTCATATGCGCCTTCTTTTTACAAGCAATTATCAGTGCAGTTTCATAATTATAACCTCCCATATTCTATTTTTACTAAGCAAACATGTATACAAAGAAATTGTTAGCATAAGAGTTGTCTCTGTGTGATAATTGTTCTGATTAATAGATGGGGGCAGTAAGTGAAGTGCGATATTTCTAACTAAAGAAATGGGGAGAATTGTATGTATGTGTACACTAAGAAATTTTTGTCAGCATTCAGATATTTGTTTTTCATACTGGTAGAAGAAGGTACTGTAAACAATTATTAATTTAAAAAATGTTAAACAGTCCATAACCTATAGTTAAATTATCTCTTAATTCTGGTGTTAAAAATATGATTAAAATATTGTGCTTTTCTGTGAGAAAAAAAAATGTAAACGTGTTGAAGCACTGTGTACCCAGTGTTATGTATTATCTGCTTGCTGATTATTTGCTTTATGACTTATTCAAACTACAAAAATATTAGGCCTGCAGTAAAATTTCGATTTTACAATGTGGAAAGTGTGTTTCTTGTCCAGGTATGCCCCCTTTTCCATAGTCCATCTGCCACACTGTAGGAAGACTCCCGAGAAAACCTCCTTGCTGCTGTGTACCGAGCTGGTGGGGTGGGAACAATGTGTCAGTGTTTCACTTAATAAATTAGTGTGTGCTAATTTCAGTGTTTTCTTGAGCATAAATTCAGTGTTCAGTGCTTGTGTATTTTTCCCAAATACTAATTTAGTGCTACATGTTTTGTTAATGTTATGTCTTTGTAAATCATCTGTCACACAACTTGGTAATTGGAACAAACATGACAGTGCCCTTGACGCATGTAAAATCAATGTGGGCATAAATATATTAATAGTGCAATGTCTATGTACATGAGCGTCAGACAGACACAAACTGAGTGTATATAGAAGTTAGCAAGTTTTACAAAATGCGTACTTTATACCGTAATAGCATGGATGCTGTGCAGGGTGAACATTTTGTCACCATTGCTACATATTGTAGAGCATTGAAGATAAAAATTAAATTCCATTTCTATTAAACTTTTTTAACTATATATGTATGGATCACCCACTTTGCAGATTGACTATGGCACTTCAAAAATGAAACCAAAGTGAACTTTTTTTTTGTTAGGAGAGTTCGTGAAGTACAGTCTTCATATAATGACGTTAGAAAGTTAACATATTTAACAATACATAGTGTTCTAATTAACAAGTCTCCAGCCTATATTTTAGAGGGTTTCGATTTTACAGTATTGCCTATATTTGTAACTAATGAAGTTTTAATTGCTATGTATTTATTTTTTATTTATTTAGTTTCATGTGCCAAAGTTCGTGTTTAGGGACTGCATATTTTCAATAGATGGCTGTTTACACAAATATACTATTGATGTTACTTACATTATAGTGTTACAAAGAACAAATTAAATAAAATTTATTGTTCAACATGTACGTTATAACACATTAATTCACAAAAATACATTATTGTTTACAGTTTTATGCAGTTCAGTTGTATTTTAATTAATAGTTAGTAATTTCAATGTTCAGAGCTATGCAGCATGAGGTTATTTCCTACTCATATTATAGCATATACATTACAGATTCACTTTATAATGTTAACATAAAATACTAGTATTACTATGACCAATCACTCAGGCAAACTCATACATACAACAGCACAAATAGTCAACCTATCCTTTAAAGTTATATTTATAGTACTGTTTATTTTGGCTCTTCACTTAAGGTACCTTATTCAACAGAACTTAAGTCCTCATCGACATTACAAGTAAATTTCTAATCCTAATGTAAAAATGCTATTGCACTGTCACTTCACTTAAGGAAACTCATCATAGCAGTATATAAATACAGGCCACATATACGGTACATGACGAGTTAAATTTCTTATCCTAACAAAATCAGTACTATTACACTCTCCCTTCACTTAGGTCAACATATAGACCCAACGGCACGTAGCCTACAAATAGACTACTAGGCTACATTGCAGTGTTAAATATATAATCCTTAAAAATACTATTACCCTAGCACTTCACTTAAGGCAACTCATACAACAGCACTTACAGCCCACATTAATGTTATAAGTACATTTTCTAATCCTAACGTAGAAATAAATTCTGTTGCTCTGGCTCTTCACTTAGGGCTACTAGTATACATATAATAGCTTCGGGTGAACCCACATATACATTACAAGGTAAGATTGTAATCGAAGCATAAAGAAAACTATTGCACTGGCTTTTAAGTTAGAGCAACTCATTCATACAACATTAAGGTATGGCCCACATTAGGAGTTAAATTTCTAGCAGAAATGTACTATTATCGTGGTACTTCACTTACTTCAGTTTTTAGTTTTCTGTGAATTTGAATTCTCACTGACGTTTTTCCCTCTCAGCTCAAAAAATAATTAATGATTGATTGTATTAACTAAGAGAAAATTTATTAGGCCTAGTACCATAAAGAGAGGCATAGTTATACTGGCATACGGCATAATTATGGCCATCTCAGCTACTCAGTCTTATGAAAGTTCATTTATTGACACATAATGCAAAAACTTAACCCCATTTAAGTTCAGGTTATTTTACAATGTTGACAAAAATTATTCATGGTTTTAAATGATTTAAACAATAAGTACATGTTTTTATGCAAAAAAAATTAATCTCAAAACAATGTATTTTTAAAATTTATTATTCATTTTTTTGTACTGATTTACAACCTGAGAAATATCTGGAAAATATCTTATGAGGTTAATTAAAGATGTGGTTTTTAGTGCTATCAGTTTGAATCGAAGTTAATGATATTACTACATAAGCAAACAATTTTTTAGAATACCTGAATACAAACCATCTTACCGTATAATGAACAGTGCACCTGTAGCATGGTTTCTACCTCAAAGAAAATGCCTTGTGGCAAAAACATTCTTAGTACGTTACAACAGCTAGTACTTCATTTCAAATAAATGGTTTTGGCTATGAAATGAAAATAACGATGTACTATTTGACACATTCTCTATGATGTAATATTTTTAATTGGACCAGTTTTTAGGTTAGTTGTTACAGATAGTGTAATATTCCATGACTCGTGCTGTCAACTTTTTACTTTCATGTCAGCAGAGATGTTGCTTGCAGAAAACTGAAATGCCCTCAAAATATAAGCTAATACTGTCACACTTGTTATATTTTTACAATGGGTTTTTTATTCCAATTCATGGTTCAGGGAAGATGTTTTTCTCATTTAATACCATACTTCGTAAAATGTCATAGCTAGTGTACTGTGACTTAAAATTTCTGTGTATTGAAATGTATAACAAAACTTGCACAGTGCTGTAGTTTGTATTCAGTACTTTAACAGTGTTATGTTGCATTATCATTATTCTGAGAATGTTTTATGATATTTTGTAATCAGCTTGCTGGATTATTTGGATGTACCTACACATAGCTGTTGTATAACATTTTTATGTTATTTTTTTTTTATAAATTTTGGTTTTTGCTGTTTAAGTATTATGCAATGGAGTTGGATAAATGTATGTAGTACATGAACATTATTTTTTTTTTCAGGGAGTTATTTCAAAGCCCTGCCATGGAGCCTTCAGTCACACGCGACAAGTACTTTAGATGCTGTCGCATATTCTTTGGGTTTACAGAAACATGTACATGGTGTCATCATCGATGCTGGAAGCACAGGCTCTCGTGTATTGGCCTTCACTTTCCACGAGGCATTCCTAGGTGACATTACCCATATTGATATCTTGGAATTTATTTTGCAGTTTGTTTCCCCCCGTCGACCCTTCTTTTAATATTTTTGTTTTTCATAGAGATAACATGTAGTAAAGGGAACTTGACGCCTCCCATACATGTCCAACATGTTCTCGAGAGTTTGAAGTTGTTTATGTTTTGTCGGCATAAAGATACAATTCTGTTGTTTGAAACTCATGGTGTACTTTCCAGAATACATATTTATTCAGGTGGTGCCACCAAGATCTCGATGGGGGCCGTAGTGGCCGAATTGTCAGACCATTCACCTCCCACCAATGTGATCCGGGTTTAATTCCCGGCGGGGTCGATCCCCGGATTTTCACATGTGGGATTCATGCGAGACAATGCCATTGATCGGCGGTTTTCTCGGGGATCTCCCGTTTCCCCTGCCCTTTCATTCCGGTGCTGCTCCATACACACTTCATGTCACCCCTCACCAGCGCTAAATACCTATATGTTAAGCACTGACCAAAATCTCTCACTCACTCGCCAAGATCTCGGTTGAAAAGCGTATACATATACCATATAGCCAATATTTATTTTTAACTGAAAACATCTGTGTTTAAGAAAACAGTGGCATGCAAACATTTTTTACGTTTGTTATTCTTAACTACAAACACTATTATACTATGTGAACATAGTATGTAGTATGCTTTCCATAGTGCATATGTACTCATAGTGTACATGTAATGTTGTACATTTCTGTATGCGTCTGTATAATGGACACTCCGTCTACCCTGTACATAGGGCCATGAACTTTTTGCGTAAAGAATTTTGCCTCAGCTAGTTTCAGTGCCTTATGTGCACAGCTGCAATTCTGCTTTATATCCAGTGATTGGGTGTTTTAACTCTCGCGTGTCTTTGGGTTCTTCCCGCAAATCACAGACGTGTGGTGTTGCAGTAACCCTATTGTGATTGGCACAGTCAAATGAGAAACATCACTTCTAAAATATATGCTGCCAATAATCTTGAACCACAGTTGCAGATGTGCACGTAAGGCACTAAAACAAATTAGGAAAAATTCTTTTTGCGAAAATTTCATGGCCCTACCTATACAGTAAAATCCCATTTTTACAACCCCCTTTATAACAACCATCCTGTTTTTATGACCCTTTTTTGAGGAAACGTGAAAAATTAAGGTATATCTGCTGAAAAATATATTTGTTCTACTTGGTTATCTGTGTTACATTTTCCTTGGTGACTGCTGTGCTGTAAGAAACACACTGCTAAAAATAGATAACACCCCTCTCCTGACTTTCCACTGCAGCCAATACTCTTTCACTACCACCCCCACCCATCCACCGCTGACAAGCCAGACTGTGCTTGTTTGTGCAGGCGTACATCAACAGCCATGCCTTGACGAGGAGGCAAGGCACCGAGTGCCCAAATGGCGGGAGGGGGGGGTGCATAGCTCTCCGCTTATCGCCAACCCCTAGCTGCATTCCTGAGCCTTACCTTACAGCTCCTGACAGTAGTGTACGCCGCAGCTGCAGGCACTCCCCCCCCCCCCTCGTAATACTGTCTGATAGTCACGTGCAACTAGCATCCTGTTTGGATACAAAGCAAAGCCTCAAGTTTGTTTTTCCCCTCCCACTTTCCCAGCCAACACCTTTGTATCCATGCCTGTGAGGGCCTTTTTTTTAAATTTTTTTTTTGGGGGGGGGGGGGGGGTTTAAAGGACATTTCTTTTTCATCCCTCACACATAGCTAAAAATCAGTGGCGATATCTGATCTTTTTCTTCTCTAGTGACAGAAGTGACCTTGACAACTACAGCTGTATTATTGATCACTCGGGGCTTGAGGCACGTGGCTGCGATGTGGTGTAAAAATGGCCTACGATACAAATTCAACTAGTGCAGTCGCCATGTGCTGATATGGTTTTTTATTACACTCGCTCGACTGAGCAACTGGGGCCAGTGAGCCTCTGTGCCTCTATCCACAGTGCAGAGTATTAAACTGGTACGCAGTGACATAGTTGTATGATTTTTACTATTGGTCTACAGCTTTAAGCGATGATTGTCATTTTATACGTCACATCACCTTGAAAAGTCAGGTTTTAGCCCTTTTGAGGGGCTCCAAATTAGCAGTCCTAATAGGTGTACTGGTTTTTCAGAAACATAGATTTTTTTGAAATGTCTGTTCTTTATCGAACACATTTATCAGTATCAGTCGAAATCTTGTAACGGCGACACAATCTAACAGTTCATGCACGATATTCAAACAGACACAACAGCTGCACATTTAAATCATTGCAGTATACTTTCACGTAAACAATACAAATAGCTGTTCTGTTGTGGTCTGAGTTTGCTTCATGTCAGGCAAGCAGGATGGGTCACGTGCGTACAGCCAGCCAGCTGAGAGCAAGACAAGCCAAGGCCAATTGGCCTCTCTCTCCTCCCCTACACAACCAGATAGATTACGCGTTGCAGCCGCTGAAATAACACGGCTACATGTGTCACAACACACTGGGGTTTTTAACAACGGCAATGACTTACGATGTCTGTATAACAATAGCTCAAATAATATTAACTTTTCAATAATAAATCATATGATTTTTCAACACTTAGTCAATGGAAATGGGCATGTCACTCTGTGTTTTGCTGTTTTATTTTTGTGATGAGAGACTGAATATTGTTTTTTACAGTATAATTTTTTTACAGAGACATCTGATAATTGAAATTATTTATATTATATTTGGAACTGTATTTGTTACACCAGAGATGACTGAATATAATTTTATACTGAAAATGCCGAATTTTGACATATAGGGGTATTGGGTGGGTCAGAACCAGCCAAAAGCGTCCCTCTTTATTTATTACTACCCTCTTGGTTTTACGACCCTTTTCCCGGAAACCGTGAGGGTTCTTAACAACTGGATTCTACTGTATTTACTCTTAAGATTGTTTTTCGTTCATTTTTAGTGTATAACAAAACCACAGAAAGGTGTCAAGAGTGTATTCTAGAAACGAATTGAATTTGTCTATTGCTTATAATAATCTAATTAAAAAAGAGTACTGTTTGCTATCATTGGTTACGTTTTTTTTTCATGAGATCATTGAACTAAACTGTGGGAATATTAATATTCTTAAGGATAGTCCTGAACATTATTTTCATTATTTTAACTACACAATTGAGAATAGTAGGTAGAAGTGTGGATTGCAAAAGTAAGGTATTAGTGTCTTACTGTTAAACGCTTCTGCTGTTTACAGCAGTGGTATGTTGGCAAGTATAGCAGACGAAAACATAATTCTAGAGCAACCATCAGTTCTTGCTCCATCTTTCCATAACCGGCAATATTTTTCTTATTTTGTGCTTTTAGCACTAGGCAATGTGAAACATTGCGAGACTATTTTATAACACTGGGGCAGTTAGTTTCACATAGTTTACGTGCAGGTACTATGTCACCAGTAAGTACTGTACTAAGATAATTTACTTCTGGTTAACATAAATTTGTTGAAGTAGAGAGATTGTCATTTGAAGTTTTGTTTATGTGTTTCGTGTAGATGGCACACTGAAGTTGGATAACGAACTTTTTGTGCAGATAAAACCAGGACTTTCTTCATTCGCAGATAATCCCAAAAAGGTAATCAAAATTGAATTTTGTGGTAACACTGATAGTGTGGTAGAGAGTTATAGGATTATAGGTTATGTTAATTTGCTTGCTGTCTTGCATCAAATGGATGTTAGAGAGAGAGAGAGGTGGTATGCATTCATGAAACATTGTTTCTTGTCAGAGTATATGGCTACATTAAGTATATTTCTTTGGTCAAATTGATTGGCATTTAATGATGCTGGTGGTCACATTATGACATCGCTGTGTGAGTAGATTTCATTTAATGGGCTGTGGCGGAAGTGTGTTTTCAGACCACTCGCCTCCCACCTAGACATTCTGGGTTTGATACCTGGTGGGGTTGGTCCCAGATTTTTTGCACGTGGGAAACAGGGCGAATGTTTGCCTTTGGGCAGTGAGGATTTCGCGGGACCCTCCCATTTCCCCCGTTGTTACATTCTATCGCTACTCCATCTGTATGGTTTCATTTCATGTCATATCTCATCCGTCTCTGTCCTCCAACTTGGGGGTTGGCGATGGGCTGCCGCCCCATCCTGTAATCAGAATCATGGCTGAAATGTGGCAAGGAGAATCCTTGCAGCTGTATGTGGTTTCCTTGGCCTTATCACAAAAAAAAATATATCTGTGTGTTTGTTTGTGTATGTGCGAGTGCAAAATCATAGGCGAATGGGCGTGCATGTGTGGCGGGAGGGATTTTTCATTTAAGTTTTAAATGCTTCACATTAGAAGTTTAGTAAGTAGCATGCGGGACCTGATACAGACTTTTGGTTTGGTACAGATTGTGTTCCTTTTGTGTAGGTGTTGGTCTAGCTTTTCTAACTTTAAGCTTGGGTAGAAGGCTTTGTTTAGTGTTAATATCAGTAAACAATATTTCTTACAAAACATGTATTTTAAGCAAATTTTAGTATTTGTCAGTTTGAAAACATTCACATATGAACCATTTCAAGTCGATGTGAGTGTTTGGGAAGTTCCCTGCCACTTCATTCTTTGGAACCATCTTTGTTAGCATGGTTGTAACAGGCCACTGTGTTTTGATGACTTAGTAGAAGAAGGTAAAGTGTATTGCTGTGCATTTAACTGAGGGGAGAGGAGAGGTTAAAACAGTTCCTAAACTATCTCAACCATAACCACCCAAGTTAACAGTGCAAAAAATAGGATGGCCTGCTACCTGTTTTAGATGTCTTAGTGTAGTTAGGTTCTGTAAACAGCGACGCAAATTAAAACTACTTAAATTGAGTTAGACCAGCTCTGCCCACAGTTTATAGCCAAACCTTTTGGGAACATAAGAATGTTATAACTCTGGTGAATGGATTAATGAGATCGCTTAAGAATGGATTAATGACGTAATTGTGAATCAGCAACTACTTAAATTGAAAAATGGATAATCAAACATTAGTGACGTTAATTTGAGATCTAAAAAATGTGTGTGGCGACACACTGTAATGTAGGGGGTTTGCCGGAGTAGGAGGGGTTTAAGACAAGTCGCCCTTGCCAAGTGTACGTGCACCAAGATGAGAGTTTATGCCCCCCCCCCCCCAACTCCTGGGCTGGTAAGCTCTGAGGAAGGAGTAGAGAGGGTGACTGTGGCGCACACCTCTGGTCGCACATCAGCGCACGCAGGCGGGCGTGGCCAGTTGTTCATCTCTTCATCCCCTATTTTGCTGTCCAAGTAGGTATATAATCGCCTGCGGAGACGCACAGTGGCATTTTATTGCTACCACTAGTTTGAGGTAACACTACCTATGAATAGCAGCTAGGATCAGCTTAGGATCTCAGCTAGTTGGCATTGTAATAGAAGTAGTGGGAGTAGAGATAGTCAGAGACCATTAGTGTGCAGTAGAGAACTTGGAACTCCTGTGGGTGGAGATAGCGTCTCAGAACTAAAGAGGGCATTATTATTGTTGTTGTTGTCATCGTCCAACAATAGTGGGCTCTCGGAAGCTTCAGGAATATGGGCCCGTCCAGGGTCAGGGCTAGATGCTCAATTCTGCAGGTCGAATGAGGGCACTTGTGTCTGCTGGAATAAATGAGGTGATCTGGACCAGTGTTTATCATTCCACGAACTGTAGCATAACCAACTGTCCCAAACTTTCTTGCTTTATCCTGCAGTCCATCTCCGTTGATATTTCACGGGGGACAAGTCAGCTAGGACACAGTGGGTAGGGGACTTGTGTTAAGTCCCTGATGGACAATGTCTGGAAGGCACTTCGTTTTGGCACCATTTTGATACAGTGAGACGTGAAAGCATGTCTAGCCGTTGCACTATGATCGGGCGAGGTCTCATGCTTGCCCAGTGTGGCATGGTCCTAGGACTTGGTGTGAGAGGGAATAGCTCACAACTACGAAAGAGCAGAGACCTTAAGCTTGACCAGTTCAGGGAGGACTTGGTCAGACGCCATTGGGCTATGGTGAAGCGTGGAAGATAGTCTAGCGAGTTGCGCAGTGTTCGGCCTTGGTCCCGCGCTTGCCTTGTGTGGTGTGGGCTCCGTGCTAGACGGCTGGATGCTACTATCACTGCAGTGGCACAAAAAGGCGTGGAGTTAAATCTTGTGATTCATTCATCTCCATGTGCTTCTTAATAGTCTATCTCAATACCACACCTATATTCCCGGAGTAGGCACCATTCCCGCATAAGAGGCTGCAGCTTAGGTAAGATAACAACTGTATGAGTACTACATTATCGTACAACAACATTGAAATAAAAGCTGTTATATCACTTCACTTATTGTTACAGGAATATAAAATTTTTACAAGTTATATTGAGGTCAAGACCGAAGGTGTAACCAATCACTATAAACAAAAATTTGCTACTTTAATGGCATATGTATATTTAAAATTTAACCTTGGTTCTAGTGCCAGTAATTTTATATGAAACGTTACGTGTTTGTTTGCTGAGTTTTTTTCACATAAATATTGGATGTTCACATTAAATTATTTCATAAACAAAGCCTCTTACAAATAAACTATAAGAGAACAATTTTTAATAAACAATGATATACATGTTAATATAGCATTATGTTGAATTCCAGCGGACGAAAAATAAATTAAAGTCGACGCATTACCCTGGAGTGAATCACTCCAAACTCTAACATCCTCAGGGCTACTTATTAGCGGGCAGAAGTAAATTCGGGAGACAATGTCGTGGCCAGTCCACTGAGCCAACCCAACTGGGACAGGTGAATTTTGGAGGTACCTAGTATGCCGGAAAACTTGTAATCTGAAAAACTTGATTTGAAAATTGAATAGAACTTTAACTGGAACCCTCTGTGAAGAGAGGCGAAAACAAGAAAAACTTAGTTGCTTTTCGAAGTAGAAAAAAAATAATGTGCTCTCACTGCGGTAACACTTACCAAAGATGAGGGTGAAGAAACTCTGCGTAGATAGCATCTTGAAGCTAGTTGTAGATAGTTAAATTTACTCACCACATGTTCCAAAAAATTAAACCACAGTGCTACATCTACATGAGGAATAAAAAAATAGAGTATCTCAAACGTGACTACATCTTAAACTAGAATGTAGTCCGTGTTACACACATAAAACATTCTCGTTCAGAAGTACATCCAGTGTGCATGAGGTAACAACATATCATGGCCGTTAACTAACAGCACAGAAGTCTGTGTAACGAGGACGTTAGGTTACATAAACCCACTAGAGATTGCGCACGAATGTTGTAACTGCGAAATTCAGTCCATGTGACGGGACACAGTACAGTTTAAACTGGTAAGAACTGACTACAGAATCACTGAAAGAGGCACTTTCGGAGGAACAGAATGGTGTGAGGGATTGTACAAGGTACAAACTTGGCATGGGTATGCGTGTAGGATAGCTGTATGACCAGCAGAAGTTACGATTACATTCAGCGTGAAATACAACTTAAGAAACAGAAACCTAGCAGCGAGTGTTACTTTTCACGGGAGTGCATGTGCGTGGCCGCTCGTTGAGTGTGAGAGAGACGGTGATATATTTGCGCGGGCCGGCTTGGGTCAATGAATGAACATGCAGTTTAAATTTATAAAAATTTATGTTGTAATTTAAATTGTAACTATGGTTTTTAAAGCAATATTTTCACTTCTGAGGTGGTTTGAAAGTATAAAGATTGTAATTTGTCAATGTATTTAATTTAGTTTTAGTTTTCTGTTACGTTTTTACCGTGGTTCACTGGGTGGCCACCCAAGGCGCTGCAAGGAGAGAACAAGCATCGCGGGGTTGACCATTATGACTTGTTGCTTGAGCGTGGAGTGAGATAGATGGCTGTGCGGGACATGTTGTCTTGTCGGAGTGATAGAGATGGCGGAACAGCCATGAGAACTTAGAATAGTTTTCATCTATTTTTTATTTTTTCTTTTTGTTTGTGTTGCGTGACTTAATTATGTGAAGTTTGTTTTGAGTTTTTTGGCAATTGTCAGACTGTTCTCTCCCGGGAGCGTCGGTTCTAAGTGTTTGGCATTGAAGTGAACTCTGTACAAATTAACGTCATGTTGTAACAAAATTGTTTGGTGCGGATTTTTAAGTTTTTAATATAAACCAGGCACGACAAAATGGAGTAGTTATTTGAGCATGATTCTACGGAGTACTATAATCTGACCACTTTTCGATCACAACTGGCCACATGAGAGGTTATGTAAGTCATTTTGATGTAGGAATAAGGCCCGACGCGTCACATTTCTGGTGCCGTGACCAGGGTTTGTAGTAAACAGCGATGTAAGTTGCGATGTACGTTGTAATAACACTTCACAGATCCTATTAATGAGTCACAACTTTTTATATAAAATAAATTAATATAACTGTAAGAACATAAAATCTATTCATTTATAACTGAAATTTATAAAAGTTACGTTGTCTTGTGTAGCACATTTGGTTTAAAAGAGTATGCATAAAGTTTCTCTGACAAACACTAAATGACGTCTATTATTCTGATTTATTTATAACTAAGCCAAACTGGAGTCATGAATGCAAACATTGTTTTTTTTAAGACCATACATAAATTATTTTAACTTACGGTGGCCTCTGGTTGACCTGCATGTTCGAGACCTGTAAGTGCGGAAGCAACAAGGCGACGTAACACGCACATCACGCCTCTCTCTAGCCTCTAAACACAAGTCACTGAAATATCGTGCAGTCTTCTCGCGTACAACTAGCTTCTATGAGACATTTAGTGGTGACCCTGTCATTTTAACACGCACTATTAAAGTTAAAGTTGTGTTTTACATTCCTATACCTTTTAAAAGATTGTGCGCTAAGATTTTCACATGTAAAAAAAGGATGGCAAAAACACCAATTTCCTCAATTTTTGTACTTTGAAGCATATATTGATCATACGGGTTGAGAAATTTTCGAATAATGTAGTAACATCCGAAGCTCTTCACGCCTCTCAGCGGCTTGCCGCACACTTTAACAAAAGTGTTGCTGTGTGTTCTTAAAAAAAACTGTTTTTTACAAAACTATTCAACATTTTGACTGAGCCAATGCACAAAAAGTAAACACGCTTTGGACAAAGACAGAATGTCATTGTTTACTCATTATGTTCATTAAAATGCTGGTTCTGAACCTTCCTTATAGCTAAAAACGGCATTTTCAAACAGCCTTTCTTGAAAATTTACTAACTGAATGCATGTGAAACTCGGATACAAATGTGCATTGAAATTTACTACAGACTTTCAAGCAATAAAATTATATTTTCGCAACTTAAAGTCCTATAGTTACAAATTAATCGGAGGGAACCTTGCCCTCTTGTTCAGTGCCAGCTTCATCTTGGTGAATCGGAATTTGATGCGCGCTTCGTAGTTGCCGTTATATTTACGTCACATTTGAGCCTCTAATATGCAGGTAAACGGTGCACTTAACTTGGTCTTCAGATGTAGCCACCAAAATTACTTTATTTAATGTAATGTCTAAATGTTGTAAATGCATCAGCCAAGAAGAAGTTAATAATTACAAAAGCAGTCTGATTTTACAGCTTCTACACGGCATTTGGTTTACCATTATCAATTTCGTAATCATCAACATTTCACGAACCTTTTTTTTGTCTTCAGACAGACGCTACTCCCATGGATGCAGTCTCACATTTTATTGGAAGGAACTACAATGATTAAGATGTATGAGGAAGTAATTATTTATTTACAAAATGCTTGTTACCACTAATCTAACGAATTCTTATCAGTGGAGTATGTGAACTGTTTCTTATTTTAAAATAATATAAAAAGTAAATATGTAAATAATTTGAAGCTTAATCTTATACCAATTACAATATATAAAATTAATTAATTAATTAATCGCGTCCCAAAATTTTACGAACAATTATATTGTGCTACCAAGTATTTCCTCTGGAAAACAACTCATCAATTATGATTACCCCAATGTAATATAACTAACCCCATGGCCAATTTTATGTTTCAGATTAAATTTTAATTTTCAAGTAAGACCACCCTGCTATTGTATTAAATAAATAATTAATTTGAAGACTTAACAATTATTTTATTGAACATTTTGACCATTAAAATATGAGGTTCTATAGACAAATTTTATTTCTGTTTTTCCTTCTATTGAATTCAGCATAATCTAATTTTGTGTGTGTGTGTCTGCATGTGTGCGTGGAACAACACATACATTTTTCCTTTTGCAGCATCAATGGGAAACAAAATTTTCTTTATTAAATATTTACCACAGAAATAGAGTTGAGTTGTGTGATAGTGTACCAACTGATATAGGCTTGCTTCAACAGTGTTAGAATTTAATTAAAATGTAATAGAAGTGTAAAGAGTACATATGGTGATAGTTTAAATTTGTCTGAGAAGTAAGACATATTTAAGAAGTGTTACCCTATTAGATTTGTAGTATTCAATGAAAACTTCGTTACTAAACCAACAAGATAATATGTTTTTGAAGCAATGTTTGACTAAGCAAAGCCTATGAATGTACTAATGTATTGCCTTGAAAATACAATTTTCAATTACGATTTATTATTTTCCTATTTAACAAAATAAAATTTTAAATAACTGTTGTAGCATTTATGTGCGCGACGCTGATAAATCATGTTGTGTCGACCTCAACTCGCGCGGAGCTATATCAAACACCATGCTGGCCTATCACCACATGCAAGGCCGCCACTAGGCTTTCTAGCATAGCTGTGCCTGAGCAGTTGAGAATGTAGAAGACTTGGCGACGTGGTGGCCCCTCACCTCCTTTCCTTTTAAACCAAGTAATTATTTTTAATGTTGTGTACAACAAAAACATTTTAAAGAAAATGAATATGTAATCTATATGTTTAGTGACAGCTTTGTTAAACAATTGCTGTGTCCCTCTCTTTTATTTATTAGCAATGCGAGAACTGATTCACTTTTTTTTTTTTTTTTTTTTTTGGTAGCGCAGGAATGTATTCACATTTTAACATGCAACGCCCCCTGATGGTGCCCAAGGAAATCGCTAAGAAAAGCCTTTTTCTCAAGGGGCCACGGTGGCCAAATGGTCAGACCATTCACTTCCCACCAAGGCGATCCGGGTGCATTCGCGGCAGGGTCAATCCCCAGTATTTCGCACGTGGTAATTGTGCCGGATGATGCCATTTGTCGGCTGGTTTCTCGGGATCTCCCATTTCCCTGCCCTTTCATTCCGGTGCTGGTCCATATTCACCTCGTGTCACCCCTCACCGGCACTAAAGACCTCGGTGTTAAGCACTGACCAAAATCTCTCTCGCTCACTCACCCTTTTCCTCAAGACATCCCCAAGGATAGCGAGCATACTTCTGCCACCACTGACCTCAGCATAGTGACAACAGGTCCTCAAGGAAAAGACCTAACTGGAATAAATGTTGATTTAAGAAGGGAAAAATAGAACAAGCAAAGTGCAAATTTGAATGCAGTTTATCTGAATACAAGAAAATATTAGGCCAACGATTGTTTTGTTAAGATCAACTACTTAAGAAAATTATATCAACAATTCAGTACTAGATACGTATGTAAACGTTTAATTTGATCAAGTATTGAATATAAGGGCTCAACAATTTACTACAGGCACATAGTACATAATCAAAAGATTCACTCCTTGGCACCCTTGCAAGTTAATTGTCATTCTATCATATGCAAAATGACAATAAAAATATTTGTTTACACATTGCATTGCATGGCATGCATTTAACAAGATGCTAAAATTATGCCCTTAATGTAAAACAATAATTTTTATTAAATATTCCAAGATGCATGCTTAATAAATCACAGTGCTGTTGTAAAATTTTCATACAAAAATTGAGAACTACTCTGTTTTAAATATTTGAAATGCTAAATGTGTACTACCGTACATGGATCAAGTGTACACATAACATGCAAAAAATTACAGCTTTCAAACAAACATCAACTTAACTTTTATGATGAGTTCTAGTATGACGCCCCAGGAATCCGAGTGTACTTGGATGAAAAGGATGTCTATTTATTGTACAGTAAAACATCTTTATAACGACCACCTGTCTATAACAACCCGTTTTTGGGAAACCGTGATTTTTAAATTTTTTTTATTTAAAATTTCAAGAAAATCTGCAAAAAAAATAGGTTTTTGTGCGCCGTGTTGTGTTTCTAATGGCAAGAACTGTACTCCACGCTGCAAGCTGTAACTCATCCTCCCCCTCTCCTGCTGTAACGGTACTCTTATCTTCCTTTCCCCTCATGTGAATACCTGGCGCGCTCGGCATTCTCCACCTTTGTTCACGTGCCAGTGTTCTCTCGCTTGCTGTTAGATACTCTACATGCTCTCTGTTTGCTCTATTATAACGACTTTATTGCGCGACTTTTGGATTTCTCTTGGTTGTTTACGATTTATGACAATTTATTATGCTTTGATTTTCACGATTTAAAATTGGTAATTTATTTGGTTTGAGTTTGTGAACAATTATTGACAACCCACTCAGTTTTTCTGGCTTTCGATTTGGTTATGATTATTAGGCTTGATTTTGTAAATGATTGTTGACGACACGTACATTTTTTAAAACTTCATACGGACTTTCAATATTTCCATAATGAGTGGAAAGCGAGTCGGCTTGTCGCTTCTGAAGAAGTGTGAAATAATCAAGGAAGTGGAATTGACACAGAAGCCGAAGTCAGAGATTGCGTGGGAGTTCGGCATCCCAAAATCAACATTATTTACAATATTAAAAATGAGGGACGAGATCGTAAATGTAGTGCAGAGACTTTCTTTTACTGTGTGTTTGTTTAGTGTCCCGTCAACGCAGTGATGATAGTAAACAATTGATCTGCCTAATTTATCACGTTTGTTGGATATTATATCTGGTAAGTTTTTTACTATTGTACTTGTAGTTTTTTCGTGATTTTTTTTTTCCTTTGGTACTCTTTAATAAATTTAAACGTTTGCTTGTACAACTGCTATGACTATGCTGTTAACTAATTAATAGTACGCTTTTAGTAGAGTGGGGGCTATGTCGCTACGTTTTCTTTGTCCTGAACAAAGTATTTTAAACATTGACATGTAACTTTAATATTTTAACTGAGCGATAACATTACGTCACAGTGCACGCCCGCGGTTATCTTTCAGTCGGTCTCAAGGCAGAGCAGGCTGACGCGCTGAAGAGGACAGCTGCTGTGGCTATGGTATTGATCGGTGCATGCGCACGCAGCCATCTCCGGCACTCACCTCTCCCGCACCCCCCCCCCCCCCCCCCCCCCCC
This sequence comes from Medauroidea extradentata, assembly GCA_003012365.1. Taxonomy (NCBI): domain Eukaryota; kingdom Metazoa; phylum Arthropoda; class Insecta; order Phasmatodea; family Phasmatidae; genus Medauroidea; species Medauroidea extradentata. The sequence continues at coordinate 36,566 of PNEQ01090107.1, forward strand.
CCCCCCCCCCACCACATCATATTCTATCCACCCGGCCGGCCGAGCAGCTGGCCGATAACAAGCACACGCGACATGGCACGTAACCTCACAGCGCGTGACTTTTTAAGCGTTCACGGCGTAAAAGAAAAGCCCCGAAAGTAGAACACACTATCACCTTTTCTCTAAAAGACGCCTGGTCTTAATTTTGTTTATAACTAAGTTTAAATGTAAGATTTATTGTTGCTTAAGATGACTGAACATGGAATTAATGCAAAAACTGCCTATTTTGACATATAGAGGTTCCAAATGGGTCCGAAATCTTATAACGACCCTAATCTCGGGAACTGTGAGATGTCGTTATAAAGAGATTTTATTGTAAAATATCTATTCCCACTCAGTTTGAATCATCCAATCATAGTACGATTACATCATACAGGAACAACAACGCCCTCTTTACTGCAGTGGTGCTCTCTGTTATAAACTATTTTGTTAACCACATAAAACATAAAGACCAGACGTTCTCGGCTAAACACAACATACTTGACTGCAGAAGTCCAATCAAGGCGTAGTTGACTTCACAGCATCAAACTTCTGTTGACATGGCTCAACTGGCTTCTCTCATTTCAGTTGAGCACATACGAAAGCAACAAGCATTCTTTCATGTCTGACTTCGTAAACTTCCATTAAATTGGCAGAAGTGTTTTTGTTCGATTTTAAAAATGTAGCCTTAGTTTCGGGGTCAGAGTAAATGTTCTTTCGGGTGTGAAACAGTAGCAATGAGTTAGAAGAGTTTGTCATTATTTCCAGTTAATGCAAGAAAACATGCACCAATTTAACGATGTCAGGTAGGCAGCAAAGTTAAAAAAATTGAGACGTGATCGTCTCACATTCATTACATTAAAATACTTGTCTAAACTTACAGGTGCTTATCATTTGCCATATCTTCTTTGACACACTTTATACAGTATTCTAATTTGGTAGTACTTTAACAATCAGAAACAGCAATAAAGAAATTAATTAATTGCTTACTCTGTCCATGTATATGAATTGTAATAATACAGAAACCATTTTAATGTAACATTTGTTTAGGGAGCTGAGAAACTGCAAGAATTGCTGGACCGAGCAAAGGAGGTAATTCCAGCATCTGAATGGAGCAAAACACCTCTGGCGATGAAGGCTACTGCAGGACTTCGGCTACTTCCTGGCCATCAAGCTGATAACCTTTTGAATGAGGTATATTTTAAGTGTTTAAAAAACCTTAACCTTTTAATTAAACAGTAATGTAATATTATATGGTTCATCTTTATTTGAAACTATATTGTAATCGTAGATGAAAAAAACCCTGGGGGCGATCAGGGCCCGTGCACCCCTTTCCCTAAACCAACCCTCAAAAATCCTGCAATGGCAAATAAAATAGAGTTTCAGAAGATAGGCTGAAAGACGTCATGATGCTGACTGGACTATTGAGATAATAATAACCTAGTTCTAATACAAATGTATGCTTAGTATTAGGCCTTGCATGGCTGTATGGAAATACAAATATATGTGCCCCTCCCAAAATTATGTTCTAGTTGTGTGTGTTACCGATAGTAACTAGTATTGTATTTTAGATATACATGTACATAATCAGTGCAAAGAGATATAAAATTAGTAAAATGTGGGAAGAGAAAATATTGGGAGCGCACCATTTGCCCGAAAACCGTTTTCCCGAATTGTATTTTCAGCGCTCTATTCTGAAATCAAATCGTTTTCCCGAAAATCACTCTCCCGAAAATCGTTTCGCCGAAAATAATTCATCAGAAAAGTCATTTTGCCGAAAGTCGTTTTGCCGAAAAGGCACTTGGCCGAAAGTCGTTCTCCCGAATGTCGTTCTCCCGAAAGTCGTTTTACCAAATTTTTCAGTATCTTCCTTAATTTCATACAGAGTCGTTTACCCGAAAGTCGTTACACCGAAAATTATATTTGTAGTTAGTCACTAGCATAAGTCGTTTTCCCGAAAGTCATTTCGCCGAAAATTTTCGCACTTCTGTTAACATCTGAAAAAATTGTTTTGTTGAAAATCGTTGTGCCGAAAGTCGTTTAGCAGAAAGTCATTTTGCCGAAAGTTTGAGACACGTTTTATAACTGCAACAAAGCTAACAGTTATACCGCACCCTGTTGAAGGATTTCAGAACTCTGGATGTTTAGTTCGACAGGCAGTTGAAAGAGTGCAGTGTGTTTCCTGAGGGTTTATTTTCTAGAAAATCCAAAGGATAGCGCTGCCTTCGCGCAGAGCACTTACTCATACAGGTGAACGTACGTACAACGCGCAAAATATGCAGTTGAATCTTTAAAAGCCAAATATGTGTTTGATTGCAGTGATTGCAGAATGAAGTTATTTAAAGTTTTCAAACACACACACACACATACACATATATATACACACACACACGCACGCACACATTATATTCGGTTGAGTATTTTCTTTACATGTGCCCGTAATTCAAATATACATTATAAAACATTACCACAAATTTTTATTTTCAATTAAAGTATAAAAGTTGGAGAGTGTAGTTCTTCAACTTTTTTATGAATTTCTTTGAAAGAATATAATAACAAGAATTTAGAAAAATGTGTTTGCTTATCTAAAAACAACTTTTCTCACCTTACCCTCCGCGTACAGCAACATTTAAAATTCGTGAAGGTCGAATATGTTGCAATTTGCGGATAAAACCAAACATTATAATTCTCTACCTCATCACAATAGTTGAATATTAAGCTACTCGTGTCAAAGTGTTAGAATATTACACATAACGTGTGAGAGATACTTTCGATCGTAATATAACGCCAATTAAAAAATTTTTTTTTCGGTCTGACCTGAACTTGAACCTGTATGTTAATCGACCGAGCTATAGGTTACGTTTTTTATAATGGTTATGAAATGTTTTACGTAAAAAATTGTATGACCAGAAATATATTTTTTTTTTTTTGTTTTAACCAATATAAGTTTTTAAAACTCTTTTGACTTATTACTCAGTATTCCTGCTACAGTAAGGTATTATTTTGTGTAAAATTAAAATGTATTTGACTCAGGAATTTGCGAAAAGGACCAAGTCCAAGTGAGTAGATTCCTGGAAAACAACAAAAAACTTATTATAGTGGATCTGGGAGTGAAACTGGTTATCAATAATGGATGACTTGAAAGTATAGTGTGTGCGGAATAATAAGAAACATAACTGACATAGGCACGCTTTTATCTTTTATTTTTTAGAAATTAATAATTTATCCGAAACTCGAAAAGGAAGCATAGCGAGATGCGCCGGTGATTAAACAAACAAACACGACTTAGTACTGTATTTAATTTGCTAGAATCTTTAGTGATAAAAGTAATTTTTCAATTTTTGATTGAACCCTAAAATCTTATCGTCCATAGTGTCTGCAGTGTGTCTATTTCATTGGATTGAGTTTTATTTTTATGCATGTTTGTTTTAATTTTACAGTCATTTGGGGTAACTTTGTACAATTTTGGGGTAACATTGTAGCAGGGATTTTCTTTTATATAATAGTTTTGTCACAGAACACATAATGTTAACAGAAGCGACAAGGAAAGATTTTTCATTGTTGTTATCGTACCAGCTCTCAGGGCGTACATGAATATAAACAATACCACGTGGATTAGAGGTACTGGTATAAACAACCGCTTATATTTCACTAAATACTGTAATTTGTTAGTATCTCATTTCCATATTTAGAAATGATAAATGTGACGTTACTTACGTGTAAATTTCCTCACCGATAATAAAATAAAGCCTATTAAACTTCAAGGTAACCAAACTTCTGCGAACTCCCGCGCCATGGAAATCCAAAGAGAAAACTAGTTCGACAAAAGTCACGTATTGTCGCTTCTGTTATTACTTATTTATTCTGTGGTTTTGTGGCATTCAACCTCTATGCAAAGTTTTAAGACTAATAAATTTATTCATCTACAACACAACCGTATTCTTAATTTCTGAAATACTTATTTGAAATTAAACTAGGCTGGTGGTACAAAGTTGGCATGGCCGGTACAAAGATACCCCAAATGACTGTACTTCAGTTAATTCCTTGTAGTTTTTTGTTTTTGTTTTGTGTGTTTTTGAAATCTTTGTTTACTAGTGGCTGGTTATCAAAGTTGAATGGTGAGCCAAATAACTGAGTGAACTTTTGTAGCTACATTAGTGACTGTGACATTCACTAGTGTATAAGTTTCTCAGAAAAGACGCGATGTATGTATCGTCTAACTATGTTTCAACTAGTTTACGTCAGTATGATGAATTGTTGTAATTGGTTAAATGTATGAAAATGCAACTGGAAACTCACTGAAAGTCGAAGTAAATAAATTAAATAAGAATTACATTACACAGCTAAGATTAGCAATAGTTAAAAGACGTCTAATAAATCCCACGAGAAATTATGTCGGAGACAATAATGTAAGTAAATCCCGGACGATAAACCGAACTAAATAACAGAGGCAGCTGAAAAACTGAGAAACCACGCACTAAGACAGCACACAGTGCAACTGTACTTACGGGGTATGGAAAGGTACGATGTCGAGCGGGTGACTGGAACACTCAATCGTCAATAAAATCTGAACTACTCATCAAATTTCGATTAGATTTTTTGCTGAGTAGATATATTATCAGCTGACGTTTATATATATAACATTATGAGGTAGTATGTTTTACTTTCGAGTAAAAAATTAAAAACTGTTTTTAGAAAAATAAGGTCTTGAAACCACAAAATCTACAAAAAATGGGAAACTGTAATTTTATAATTTTTAATACGATAATGTCTGGACCTCTATAATAACAGAATTTCAAAAATATTCGCGTTTTCATATGAAAATAATTTTAACATCCGTAAACCTATCGCGCAGAGATTTTCGGATAGTAAAATTATTTTCAAATTAAAACGCGAGTATTTTTGAAATTCTGTTATTATATAGGTCCAGACATTATCGTATTAAATATTATAAACATTACAGTTTCCCATTTTTGTAGATTTTGTGGTTTCAAGCCCTTATTTTTCTAATAACAGTTTTTAATTTTTTACTCGAAGGTAAAGCATACTACCTCATAATGTTATATATATATATATATATATATATATATATATATATAAAAACGTCAGCTGATAAAATATCTACTAGGCAAAAAATCTAATCGAAATTTGATGAATAGTTCAGATTTTATTGACGATTAAGTGTTCCAGTCACCCGCTCGACATCGTACCTTTCCATACCCCTTTTAATGGTAAGTTATGTCGTGTTATTAACAGAAGGTTCTGCCCGCCAGTCACAGACATATGTGTGGTGTTGCAGGAACATTGTTATGATTGGTACAGTCAAATTAGTTACGCCTACATGCAAGTGCATGATGCCAATAAGCACTCAGCAGAGATATAAATGTGTACGTAAGGCATGGAAACAAGATAGTGCGAAAAATAATTTAACTTATTTTGGGTAGGTTGGGTTTAAGAGAAGTCTTCGTCTGATTTATTTATTTATTTATTCATTAGTGACCGTTCAGCCCAAGACAGTTTTACAATTGGTACATTATTTGTATTCAACGACACATATATATACAGTGTATATAAATAACAAAGATTTAACATGACATACAACAATTATTATTGTCAGTTTGGGTCTGTATAATAACGATTCCAATATATCTAGTTAATAACAAAAAAAAAAAAAGAACATAATGGACAGTTGTGTGTCGTGCGTATTCTTTTTAAAGAGAAACCGTATAACGTATATTGCGTTTATCTACGAAAATAACACGCACTTGAAACTACGCTTGTTAGAAACGTGATTTTCTTGCCTGTATAAATTGCTTAAAATGGCTTTTATTTTAGACTGCTTTAACTTCTGAAAATATCTTCTGAATTCGTAAAGTTCAAAACAAGAAGCATGCGTTGGCCATTACTTCTTATTCTCCAAAAATAAAAATTTAGCATCACTGCTTAAAATCCGTTAGTAAAAAGACTACAAGGAAAGCCTTGCACGCCAGTTTGGCGCTGTGAATTAGAAGCGATACGTACCTCGTCGAGCGTAGTACTCCTACTCTTATCATGCTACTATTTCCACGCGTTAATCTCGTACACGTCCTAGTTTGGGTGGGTTGTAAGTTAGATTTTAGGTAAAATTAGGTTAAAACAGGGTTGTTCACATTAGTGCAGGCTGTGCAAGTTAGTGCAGGCTGACGCAAGTTAGTGCAGGCTTGACGCAAGTTAGATTAATTTTGGGTAAGGTTATGTTAGGGTAGGAATTGTTACTGTAGGAAAGACAAGGGTAGGTAGACATAGATAAATGTGGGTTAGATTTTGTTAAGAAAATTTTTATTAGGTTGATGTAAGTAATTTTCGGTTATGAATTTTTTTGTTAGGTTAGTTTTGAGTTACATAATTTGGGTTAGGTTGGGTTTTGCAATTTTGGGTTTGTTTGGGTTATGCAATTTTGGGTTATGTTGGGTTACATAATTTTGGGACAGGTTTGGAACCATAATTTTGAGACAGGTTTGGAACCATAATTTTGAGACAAGTTGGGAACCATAATTTTGAGACAGGTTGGGAACCATAATTTTGAGACAGGTCGGGAACCGTAATTTTGGGTTAGGTGGAGTTATGTGATTTTGGCTTAGGTTGGCTTATTTCATTTTGGCTTAAGTAGGATTGTCATTTTGGATTATGTTGGATTAAGAATTTTTTGGAATATGTTGGATTAAGTATTTTCTGGATTATGTTGGATTAAGTAATTTTTGGATTATGTTACATTAAGTAATTTTTGGATTATGTTGTATTAAGTAATTTTTGGTTAGGTTGGAATTAGTAATTTTTGGTTAGGTTGGATTGAGTAATTTTTGGTTAGGTTGGATTGAGTAATTTTTGGTTTGGTTATGTTAATTAAGGTGAGATTGGGTGGGTCTAGGTAGGTTACGTTAGGCTAATGTTACTGTGTGTAGGTTTGGGTGGGTACAGTAGCTTTGTGTAATCTGGTGTAATATGAGTAAATATGGATAAAGTTAGGATAGAATTGGTATGTGCAGCTTAGTGCAAGTTACTGGAAGTTAGTGCGGGTTAGAGCCAGTTAGTGCGGGTTAGAGCCAGTTAGTGCGGGTTAGAGCCAGTTAGTGCAAGTTAGAGCCAGTTAGTTCGGGTTAGAGCCAGTTAGTGCAGGTTAGAGCCAGTTAGTGCAGGTTAGAGCCAGTTAGTGCAGGTTAGTGCAACTTAGTGCAGGTTGGTGCTGGTAGCATAGTGTAAGTTAGATTAAGTTTGGGTTCAATTATTTTGGGGTATGAATGATAGGTGTGGTTGGGTTAGGTTAGGTTGAATTGGGTTGGGTTAGGTTGAGTTGGGTTATGTTGAGTTGGGTTATGTTGAGTTGGGTTATGTTGAGTTGGGTTATGTTGAGTTGGGTTATGTTGAGTTAGGTTATGTTGAGTTGGGTTATGTTGAGTTAGGTTATGTTGAGTTGGGTTATGTTGAGTTAGGTTATGTTGAGTTGGGTTATGTTGAGTTAGGTTATGTTGAGTTAGGTTATGTTAGGTTGAGTTGGGCTATGTTAGGTTGAGTTGGGTTATGTTAGGTTGAGTT